>JAQYXR010000186.1:0-68586 GCA_030545055.2 Neoaliturus tenellus
AAGCAGCATGCTAGTCCATTGCCGCAAAGTAGTCTATCCCCCGCTCTGTATTCTACACACACACACACATGTCCCTGTCCAAGTCTTTCATTACATACCCAATATATATTCAGTTCCTTCATCATCACTATCACTCATCACTGCTTCCACAAACTCCACAGGATTAAAGTTAAATTGTTTCAATTGTTCTTTTAAGTTTTCAATTTGTTAATCCTTTACTTCTAAAACACTGTGAAGGTGTGATATGTAGTCCGCTGCCTCGTTGATGCTTGCTACTCTCGGATCGCCTAACTTCAAGCTGGGAACTACACCCTGCAGCCTGTAGTACGCCATACGCCTTTCTTGCTCCTGCCGTTGACCAGGACTGAGCAAGCCTTGCCCGTCTTGGCTCACCTCCAGCAAGGTCCGTAGCATTGGAGCTTTGCAGGCGTTTGCCCGAGCAACAGTTATGCTGTGGAATGGTCGAGCAGGTCCACGAGTAGCAGGCAGGACGTTGGCAGCACGCCTTCTTGAAGAAGAAGAGGAAGCCTGAGAAGTTTTGCAGTTGGAAGCCATGTTGAAGTGAGGTATTCAGCTAAGCGATACAAAGCAGAATAACCAAACTGCACATCAATACCCGTATATATACACTTATCAGTGGTGGGGGTACTAGCTAGCCTTGGTAAAGTGGGTCAAGGCCATCCAAAAACATTACCAGAACGGGGGATAGATCACTAAGTGGCATGTTAGTCCATTGCCACAGAGTGATCTATCCCCCGCTCTGTATTCCGCATTCACACACACATTCATACAAACACGCAAGTCCCAGTCCGAGTCTTTACCCACACCTATCCACTCTCATCCTCACTATCATCACTATCATCTAACAATCTGTCACACTTCATAATTAGTTTTTCCCATTCTTTCCGGATCAAAAGTATTTCACTGTGTGCACTCTCCAACAACCTCTTCTTTTCCTCTAACAACCTGTCCTTTTCCTCTATCAATACGTTACAACCTTTAATATATCTTAAGCAGCTCTAACAGTGTCTTCCTGTGAAGATGCACCAACCACTACACCTGGCACTACCTGCTGGAGTTCTTCATACAAGCTAGACTCTCTTCTGGAGGCTCCACTGCTGCACAACTCCGTCTTGCTCGGAGTGAATCCGAAGAACCGAACGCGACTCTTTGACAGGCGGCCCCGCCGGATCGGTCCAGAGCTTGAGCCAGAGTTGGATGCGGTCGGGCCAGAGGTAGAGGCTGGAATGTTCATGGCTGACATGGTAGTATTCAGCTAAACAGTGTAAAGCAGAATGAGAAGACGGTTGATCACCGCTCCTATATATACCCATTTTTAGTGGTGGGGATAACACGGGGGGGGGGGGGGTGTTGAAAGAAATTTTGCTCATCAGTTTTACATACCTTTAGCACACCCATTATTTTGGTTTCTTCTATAACTTTACACACCTCAAACACCCAAGCAAACAGCTCATCTATGTTGTTATAATTAATTTTTGTCCAGTGTTGATACTTGTGGGTTTGTTTGTTTATAATACATAGATAAAATGTAGACCCGTCTTGTCTTATACAATACTCAACTTCCATTCTATGCTGGTTTAGCACTTCCCAAGCATTGTGTTGATCCATCAAGAAGTCACCACCTTTGTAATTGTACCGTGACATGTTTACCACGGAGCACAGAAACAGACTGAAGCAAATGAACGGCTCATACAAGCTTAGTAAGAGCGTTAGAGTGGGGGTATCACGTGATACACAACATTAGTTGTAAGGTTAGCACTTTACTTTAAACAGTAATTTATATGGGTCAAGGTCATTCAAACTTTGAAAAATTTTTACCTCCAAACACTTGTAGCAAGCTACAAGTGTTTGGAGGTAAGTTTTTATTTGTTAATGATTTATTTGTAACTTAGTCTTCACCCTCAAGGACACGGTTTGAGATTGTCCCAGTGACTTTACATCACCGCCAGGTTAAAGTATTATACAAGTCAAGTCTTTTTTTTATTAGTTGACTTGTATAATACCCCTCTCCCTTACTTTAAGAGGGTTAAGACTAAATTTGGAAAAATAATTTGGAAAAAGACTTTTAAATATTGTCCAACACAACCTAACAATTTTGGCTTTTTCTTTTTAGTGAGCCCATGTCCTAATCCATTTCCCAAACAGATCGGCATCCTTTTCTTCGAATTAAATAAGCCCCGGGGACAAAAAATTCTCTTTGTACCATCGCAGGTGGTACTTTCATTCTATGAAGGCGGCCATCACCTTTTAGAATGATTTGCACATTTATGTTAAATGCTCCATAAGCTTGAACAATGAAATAATATTTTTTGTCCCTCTTGAGCCTATTAATTTTCAGCTTCTGCGGACTGTTGGGGTGTTTGAACTTGGACTTTTCAGGCATAATATTAAGGCTATAAGGCTTTGGTGTCGGAATTTTGATTTTCTTATTCAAGTGTCGTTGGCAACGATCTTTTTCTGGAAGAGCAAAACTCGGACAACAAAGAACCACAGCCTCTCTGCTAAACCAAACATAATCGCATTTATCACGCTTGCCAGCAGGGCATTTAACACGATTACGTTTCTTTTGTGTTGGACTCTTAGTGTTTTGGAGCGGCGCTTGATCTAACTTAGGCTGGCTGGAAAGGATGGAGGGTGATGGTTTAGCACGGTCAAGGGGTAATTTGCAAAGAATTTTGGGTCGGGTAGGAGAATGGGTTAGATCAATAGTGGTTTTAGGTGAGGTAGAATTGTCTGGGGAGAAGATCGATTTACGGGATGGTTTGACTGTAGATGGAATGTTGGCTTTGGGTGAGGTTGACTTGTCTGGGGAAAAGATCGATTTGCAGGATGGTTTGACCGGTGTGGATGGCATGGGGGATACGGGTAGTGGACATTGGGTCTTTGTATAGGAAAGGATTTTCTGTGTACGGGAGTAGGGAATGATTTTGGACCTCGACTTCTTCTCCTCAAAGACCGCTGACTCCGAATCAGAATCTGACAACAATGAGATCGGCGGTGATGCTATGAGCACTCGGCTGCTTGCAGGGTGAGCGCCAGCCCCTCTTGAAGTCGACGGAGCGTCACCAGCACCACTGACACTTGGACTTGTTGGTTCCGTTGGTGGCAGCGGAGATAGGCTGGGCATCGAAGGAGCCGACGGCATCTCCAAACAGCTGAGGATTGTGCTCATCAAACACGTTTGGAGAATCGGAGCAGCGGAGGTTGAAGTTGGAGTAGATGTGTTGGTCGGAGTAGACGTGTTGGTTGAATTCGATTTGATGTATGGGAGAACTGGTGGATAGTTCTTGAAGCGCATGTTGAGGTAGAAAGAGCGTTAAATGCAAATAACGGAGAAGTACTTCCAACGAAGGCTGGAGCGGGAATGAGAAGTGCGTGCAACCGGGCCCCCCTTATATCCCCACCGGGGCTGCCACGCCCAGGATATCAGGGGTGGGGGAGGGGGTGGGGGTGGGGGTGGGGGTGGAGGTGGGGGTGGGGGTGGGGGGGGGGGGGGGCTCACACTTTTTGCGGGGGGGGGGGGGGGGGGGGGCTCACACTTTTTCAAAAAAGAAGCCCCACTTGGGGCATTTATGTTGCCATCGCTGAAGCCTCCCAAAAGACCCAACTATAAACAATTCCAAACTTGTGCGTTACTAATACCTAACTGTTAACTTTTAAAAGACCTCTATATATAAACTGTGTTAGTAAGATCTGACTGTTAAAGATTTTGAAAACTTTTATATTTAGGTCAAGGTCACGAAAAAACTTTAAAAAAATTAAGCCCCACACCCCCCTATGGGGGTGTGGGGCACTTGGGTTGCCATCGCTGTAGCCTCCAAAGAGACCCAACTATGACAACAAGGCAACATCCAATGTCGTGTACCCTTCGCCACGCGAGACTTGTAAACATTTACTGCATTTCCAACTAATAACTTTTCCAATAGCTAACGAAATGTCATTTACATAATTTTGAAAGAAACTGAGGACGCCCTAGCGGCTTACGTCCTCGGTCCGAGTGCAGAGGCCATCGGCTCATTACCCCCGTATAAGCGTACAAACGGACCACCTCCTATTTCTCAGCCGCATTGAAGCATGCATGAGAGGAGCCTAACAATTATAAAAAAAAGTGGCTTTACACGGGGGCCTACTCCCGTAACCCTATCTTTAATATTTTTAATTTAGCAATGCAGTAACTTTTTACAAGTCCTATGTGGGTCAAGGCCACACGGACATTAAAAAATTTCGGCCCCCGTACATCCATGGCGAACCACGAATGTTCGGGGGCCTTGGGGACAAAAAAACACAAATAGCTAATAAAGTTTCATTTACATAATTTTGAGTTTCCAGAAGGGAAACTAACTGAGGACACCCTAGTGGCTTACGTCCTCGGTCCGAGTGCAGAGGCCATCGGCTTATTACCCCCATATAGGCGTACAAACGGACGCTCCTATTTCTCAGCCGCATTAAAGCATGCATGAGAGGAGCCTAACAATTATACAAAAGTAACTTTACACGGGGGCCTACTCCCGTTCCCTGTCTTTACAATTTACTTTGAGCATTGCAAAAGCTCAAGGGGGGATTGCTAAAACAAGCGTATACACTTTAGAAAAATATAACACACTTACAACACACAATTGAGCTCAACGTAGTCAATGCTGGAACAAGCACATACATGTTAAACACATATAACAAACAAGACACAAAGGATAAAAGACACACAGTAGACATAAGGTACAAGTAAAACACTCTTATATAAAACAATTCGCAATACCCAATACCCAAACGCAAGCGCAATATCTTACAACTAATACAAGTCTTAAAGTTAGAGTAGACTTCGCTAAACACTGAAGGCGCCATTCAATGTTTAGTGATGCCTATGGCGGTCCGTCCCGATCGTTCACGTTCAACGCGCGGGAGCGGACTGCGAGCCGGCTCTGGCTGGGCCCCCTTATATCCCCACCGGGGCTGCCACGCCCAGGATATCAGGGGTGGGGGAGGGGGTGGGGGTGGGGGTGGGGGTGGGGGTGGGGGTGGGGGGGGGGGCACTTTTTGTCCGGGGGGGGGGGGCACTTTTTGTCGGGGGGGGGGGGCACTTTTTGTCGGGGGGGGGGGGGCACTTTTTGTCGGGGGGGGGAGGGGGGGGGGGGGCACTTTTTGTCGGGGGGGGGGGGGGCACTTTTTGTCGGGGGGGGGGGGGGGGGTCAGGTAAGTTATGTGGGTCAAGGTCACCCACAACACTTGTACTCTAAGTGTTGGCTATACCCCCACCACAACTGGGTCCCTAGGCTACACAACACCGCTTCGCCAGTATGTCTCCGGCTTCCATGCGGTGCGTCTCGCTGTTCTCTAGCTCTCTATATGTAAGTAATTTTACAAGTTCTGAATATAGGTCACTACACTTTAACTCTGGGACGATATCGACTTATAGTATTTCAGTGTTTTGACTCAAGGTCATCACACTTTAACTCTAGCACATCGGTTATCGTACCAGAGGTGCTCAATAACCTAACTTGTAATGTTTAGGGTGGCGTTTTCACGCCACGTGGTATCGCCATGAGTGTCCAGTCCAAGTTTTAAGTTAAATTAATTTTACTGTAATCTTTTCCATTTCCGTTTCGTTTTGCCAAAGTATAAGGTGTCGCTTAATAAAGTGGTATTTCTCTAGAGTTATAGGAGATTGCAAGGATACAATTAGTTTATTTAGGAGACTCTTCATCTTGGAGTTTAACACAATTTCCACTTTGACTTTGCTTCCTCGGCTCTCACAGCCTAAGCTGTACAGAAATGTTTCTTCTAGTGCCAACTCGGGCCAAGAGAACAGTGTGTTGACTGTAGGACAGCTCATGGTGAAGTGATGCGATACTCCAGCGTACCACCTCACCTTCCCCCGCCACTGTGACCTTCCCCCACTCCTGCTGTTTCCCCCACCTCTTTTCCCTTGACTCATGCGCTACAAGCAGTCTCTCAGTATTGTGCGGACTTTTGTGAGGTGAAGCCATGTCGCAGGACACTTTAGGTAAGAAACTTAGCCGTGTTAAGACTTTATTAGTTGCTCACTGTCCACCACCCAAAGTTAAGAGAGTTTCAACTTTAGCTAAGTGGCGCAAACTGTTGCGCGGACACCCTAAGTTTTATACAAAACAGACTAATGTCAGTTTTACTGATGAGGATTTGTTTAAAATATTGGATGAAATGACTTTTCCTTGCAAAATTCAGTTAGTTACTCCCATTCCTGACAGTTTAGAGTCTTAGTCTCTCAAGCCGATATACCTAGCATACACAGAGCCTGACAGTCAGTCACTCGGTGGCTGTCGTGGGGTGCGCATCGGTGTCGGCGCTCCGTTGTTAGGTTTTCAAGGTCACAGTAATATCAAATTGTTGGTGTTGTTCTGGTTCAAGGTCACCTGAGGGATAACCGATTGCCCATTTAGGCAGGGTCATGTCAGAAACTCGAGTTTAACTTGGCACTTTTACCGTTTCTCGTCGAAAATTCGCTCCAAGTGGTCAAGGTCACGGGGACTCTGACTGAAACTCGGAGCGTAGTGCGAGAAACGGCAAAAGTGCCAAAAAATTTTAAGTTTCGGCGTGACCTTGACCTCAGTGGCGTCGGTGACGTCATTTTGATGACGTAAGGGGTGATGACGTCATCAGCACGTCATTTCTGTGACGTCATGGGTGTGACGTCATAGAAATGACGTCATTAGTGATGACGTCATCGATGACGCAATCGATGACGTCATCGATGACGTCATCGGTGAGGTCATTGACCTCGATGACGTCATCCCTCAGGTGACCTTGAACTGGGCCAGCACCAACAATTTGACACTACTTAGGGTATTGTTCCTGTTTTAAAAACATATCTAAATATCATATTTAAATTGTCCGGAAGTCTTAAGTTACTCACACAGCCGCCATTTTGTTTTTTACACATAATAATTTTTATTTCCGTAACGGATGGTTGTATTCAGATCATATTTGGTATAAATCTTTATCATACCAATGTACATTCCCAAGAAAAAAATTAATTTTTTCCATTGTATATTTTCAAAATGGCGGCCATTTTAAATTTTCAAACTCAAATATCTCAAAATCGGTAAATTTTATAAAAATTTTACAAGACACAAAAAAGTTGCCAAATTAAATTATGTACCGATTTTGCATTGAATTTAATGCAAATAAGGCCATTTTAACAGCAAAATCAATGTTTTTATGAAAAAAATCGCAATTACTCCGTCATTTGTTGTCAAATCCTTACAAAATTGGCACCATTAGTTAGGTAATTTAATTTGGCAACTTTTTTGTGTCTTTAAAATTTTTATAAAATTTACCGATTTTGAGATATTTGAGTTTGAAAATTTAAAATGGCCACCATTTTGAAAATATACAATGGAAAAAAATAATTTTTTCCTTGGGAATGTACATTGGTATGATAAAGATTTATACCAAATATGATCTGAATACAACCATCCATTACGGAAATAAAAATTATTATGTGTAAAAAACAAAATGGCGGCTGTGTTAGTAACTTAAGACTTCCGGACAATTTAAATATGATATTTAGATATGTTTTTAACACAGGAACAATGCCCTAAAATATTGGTAGGGAGTTCTGAAACACCCTGTATGAGAAGTAGTAATTAAAATATTATTGGCTACTTATGACTCATAGTTTAAAACACAATAATAGCTAGGCAAGTATTCTTTGCTGTTTATATGCAAGTTTTATATCATGGGAATATAACAGATAGATAGTTGGTAACCTTAGGGTATACAAGTCATTAAAAAATCATTTACTTAAATACCTGAGCTGATCATGTTCCGTTTTTTCTCCTCCTAAAAACGTTAAATATATTTTTTTATATACAGGGTGGTTATAAAGTCCCTTCCCCCCTAGTATTTTTCTACAATTTATATTAAAAGTTATTTTTAATGACGGGATTCATTGTATAGGTACATACTCTAACTTTTGTAGTGATTTAAAATTTTGAGAGTTACCTGAGGTCTAAGATGTAGGAGTCAACTTCAAAATTCCTTATGAGAAGCTAGTCATGCGACATGTCAAATAACACTGCCTTTTCCCCCTGAAAACAGTGGTGCAATCTAAATTTAAAAGGGTTTTGCCGTTTTCAAGATATCTGTAGGTCTAAGATGTAGGAATCGACTTAAAAATTTTAACTAGAACCTAGTCATGCGACATGTCAAATAACACTGCCTTTGCCCCCTGAAAACAGTGGTGCAATCTAAATTCAAAAGGGTTATACCGTTTTCAAGATATCTGTAGGTCTAAGATGTAGGAGTCGACTTAAAAATTTTAACTAGAAGCTAGTCATGCGGCACGTCAAATAACACTGCCTCTTCCCCCTGAAAACAGTGGTGCAATCTAAATTCAAAAGGGTTATACCGTTTTCAAGATATCTGTAGGTCTAAGATGTTGGAATCGACTTAAAAATTTTAACTAGAAGCTAGTCATGCGACATGTCAAATAACACTGCCTTTTACCCCTGAAAACAGTGGTGCAATCTAAATTTAAAAGGTTTGTACGGAATATTTTGTCTGAGTATCCAAGGTCTTACGCAATGTTCGGGCAGAATTTAAAAACAGATTGCATTACTGCCAAGAGGCAAATGGAGAACACTTCGAACAGTTACTGTAGCAGTCAAGGTAGGTGGTTAATAATTTATTGTTCATATTTATGCAAAAAAATTATTATTAGTTAATTTTTTAATGTTTTTTTTTATTTCTTGTAAGTTTTAATTTGTCTATCAAAATTAACTTTAATTAAACTTCAATTAGGATAATAATTTTTAAAGTAAGAAACCAGTAAAAACTTACCTTCTAATTTAATGAAGTACTACAGTACAAAAATACTGCCCGTTTGCACTATCATTGCACCACTGTTTTCAGGGGGAAAAGGCAGTGTTATTTGACATGTCGCATGACTAGCTTCTAGTTAAAATTTTTAAGTCGACTCCTACATATTAGACCTACATATATCCTGAAAACGGTATAACCCTTTTGAATTTAGATTGCACCACTGTTTTCAGGGGGGAAAGGCAGTGTTATTTGACATGTCGCATGACTAGCTTCTAGTTAAAATTTTTAAGTCGATTCCTGCATCTTAGACCTACAGATATCTTGAAAACGGTATAACCCTTTTGAATTTAGATTGCACCACTGTTTTCAGGGGGAAAAGGCAGTGTTCTTTGACATGCAGCATGACTAGCTTCTAGTTAAAACTTTTAAGTCGACTCCTACATCTTAGACCCACAGATATCTTGAAAACGGTATGACCCTTTTGAATTTAGATTGCACCACTGTTTTCAGGGGGGAAAGGCAGTGTTATTTGACATGTAGCATGACTAGCTTCTAGATAAAATTTTTAAGTCGACTCCTACATCTTAGACCTACAGATATCTTGAAAACGGAATAACCCTTTTAAATTTAGATTGCACCACTGTTTTCAGGGGGAAAAGGCAGTGTTATTTGACATGTCGCATGACTAGCTTCTCATAAGGAATTTTGAAGTTGACTCCTACATCTTAGACCTCAGTTAACCCCCATAATTTTAAATTACTACAAAAGTTAGAGTATGGACCAAGACAATGAATCCCGTCATTGAAAATCACTTTTAATATAAATTGTAGAAAAATACTAGGGGGGAAGGGACTTTATAACCACCCTGTATACAGGGTGCCTCACAACTATTGTAAATTTTTTTTTTTTTGAGATTATTCAGTAAGGGAAAACAAGCAAACAATATGTAATTTTTTCATATGTTGTAGCAGGATTGTTTGTAATTCAATTTCGTAGTAGTGATCAACACAGACATATGCGTGCAAATTACACTTTATCCCTAAATCATCACAACACCACTTATTTTTTAACAGTCCCTTATAGAGTATTTTTAAACTTTTTAATGCGATATATTTTAAGAGACATATTTTACCACGTTCAGTAGCAACTAAAATCATTTTTGACCCTAAAGGAATACCACAGCGTCCAGGAGTTTTTGACAGATATGAATACTTTTTGTAAAATGTGTGATTTGTCTTAATTACTGTTTGTTTTATAAAATCAACAACCCATTGACTACTAATCAATTATATTTTTATAGTTTCATGACCAATAAACATTCTTGATTCTTCATTCTTCAGGAAAGTTGAAATTTTGTCGAAAATTCGATGAGCTATCATGTTTGTCCAATTTTTTTTCGATGGTTCTCTGTAAGAGTTTAAAAATATCTTTCGGGAGACTAGATGTAGACATAAAAGTATTCACAGACCTAATCTTTTATCCAGTAATTGCAGATTTACCAAATGAGACTTTATTTTGTTATACAGAACCAATCAAGATTTTTTGTGAGTGTTAAAATTGTTGCCAATCAACATGTTATTCTTAGTTAAATCTGATGATTGTCTAATCAATTTGGAAGTTTTTGTGAAAGTTAGGAATCGTACGATTTGTTATTTTAAGTGTGTCAGTAAAAAAATATTCAAATCTTAACAGTTTTAAAGCGTGCTACATTGATGCACAATTTATGCTGGTGTGTGCTTGTTTCGGTGAAATATTTCTTAATGTAAAATATTCTAGGGGCCTTTGTGGCTGATTTTTACATCTATATAATATGCATGCATCCTCACCAACTATATGAGTCATGAAATCTTTTTAATAGTTTGGGTGACAACGAGTCGTTAAGGTTGCCGGACACCCCCACCATGTGAGTCCCGTGCCTACGGTACATGTTAGACAAGGGGCGAAATGAGAGGTGCAAATGAGAGACAAAGACTGCTCAAAAGAAAAAAGTACTTAGAAACAAAAATATATAATGAGTAAAATACATTTAAAAAAACACAAAAATAAATTTACATGAGAAAATTAAGTATTAAATTTTCCCTTGAAAATAAACTAACAAATCGAAGAAGAAACAGAGAGATGAGTAATAATTATCTTGAATTTAAAGTTTGGTGAACTAAATTGCTTAACACTTTAATTACTTTTTACTTAATAATAACTAATTATACATCAAAAACTGATAATTAAATTATGGTAAAACCTTTGTCACCAAAACCCGCGCTCAACACAATCCGCACCCTCACACTGACCACAATTTTGTTCAACCCCTGAATTCCTCCCGATCTTTCCTCCTGGCCGATGCGTCCCTCGTCACTCACTCCTCTTGCCTCCATGGTTGGTCAATGGCTCCTCATTGGTTGGTCTCCTATAGTGTGTGTGGCTTAAAGGTTGTTAGCACAATCTTTTTTAAGCATACCCTACCGGGCTTGACTTTGCTCTCGTCAGCTGGGAAAGGACGGAGGAAATTATATCTAACGGGTAGCCTTTTTCTTTCTCCCTCTTTCCCTTTTTTCACATCAACGGAATGACTCCACGTATGTCAACGAGATAAATGATTTATCCGAGATCGGTGAGATAGACGGATGGACACAAGCAGAGTCAGATATAATTCATGTCTGACTTTTGTCATTTGGTTACAGAGTATAACACAAGACACAAGTGTAATACATAATAATAAGAAATAGTCTTCATAAATTAAATCGTTAGTATTCTGTTGCTACTATAAAACTAATCAATCACTTATCTGTGAACAATCGTAAGCTACCATATCAAGTATTTTCTGCATTTTTTGATAAATTGATAATTGGTTTGTAAATTACAACTTTAACAATGTCAGAGAAATTCACAACTAATATGTGTAATTTCATTATGTGGTTTGCTTGTGCTTAAGTAGGATTCCCCAGTATATTTCCCTTGCAGGAGCTGAATATGCGACCATTGATGCACTTTTCTCTTAAGCTAATTATCTGTAGATTTTTTTCATATTTTCTGTAATTGATTCATGGTAGTCGTAATTTATATTTGGGTTTGTAAGAAATTCGCATTACTATAACTGTTAAGTACTGAAATACAATACAGCAAATGGATATACAGTAGATTACTCTGGGCGACAATAAATTCGTGTGTTCGTAAGCATTAGTTAGCACTGCTCACTAGAGACGGCTAAGTTATATTGGCGAGGGACTTTCACCACACAGAGTATTCCCAGGATCCTAAATTTTTTCAATTTATAAATTTGTATTTATGACAAATATTATTTGTGTGACTAATCATATTTATAAAGTGTAGGGATATAAATATATTTAATGTATTATTCACTAGTTAGGTGATTAACATGCCATAGTAAAATAAAAAATAATCGTTGCGTGTAAACTCTTGGAATACGTTCTGAATTAACTTCAGAATACGTTAGGTTTAAATTCAGTGAACGTAAAGCAACAAAACAGTTCTCTGAAATTAAAAGAATTATATACCATATTTCATAAAATTATGATTCATTCAATATTACATCTAAAACATAATTTCTTACATATTGAAAATAATCCTGCAAACTATTTAAGTCAGTAAACAGAATAATACAATTGCATTTGGAATGTTGTTGAAACAAAAATATAAATATATATGTTTTTAACTAATATAAAATTAAATTTACAAAATAATTTAAATATAGTATTAAGAATGATGTTTACTAACCCAACTAATTAACTAGCTAAGTTATAATTTTTATTTAATGAAACCCCTATAAATTGGACTACATGCAGATTCAGAGCTGTGCGGAATGTTACCTAAAGGTTTTTTCTATAAATAAAACACAGAAATAGAAACAATATTTTATTACATACACCTTAAAAATACGTCATTTCCTCTACTGTTCAACATAGTTTCAATGGAAATTGAAAGACTCGTCAAATCTATGAACTAACTTTGAGAGACCATTTACAAACAAATCTCCCGCCTGTGTCTTGAGCCATCCTGAGGCCACATCTTTTACCGCCTCATTATCGTCAAATTGCTGGGAGCCAGGTAATTTTTAATGCGGATGAAGAGTTGGCTTGGCTGTTAAATCGGAGCCAAGTGTGGGATGAATAGAGGACTCTCAAAAGTGGCTCTTTAGAACTGGTACAGCAGACCAGATTGAGGCAGCGTGTGGACGAGCGTTTTTTTGTCGTAAACGACTACTTTCTTCGTCATGCATATTTGTTCGGCCCTTTTTATATGATGGAACCCATTCCCAAGATATCCTTCACTCATTATTTTTGGCCCATAAACAGTGAAAAACTTGGTCTGATTTTCAATTGTAGCACTCATTTGACAGTTGACTGCAAATAAATAAAAATTAATAAAAAAACTACTTTCTAACAACTTTTACGGCTGGTCGCAGCGTATTCACAAGAATGGCGGCCATACCCCCTTCACTTCCCACGCACAAAGCAAACGGAGGTTACTCTACGAACAACCCTTGTACAATAAGTGTGATTGGATCAAGGTTTAATACAATTGTGTATCCAAAGTATCTTTTTATTCTGAAAACGGAAAATGGGCATTCACAGAAACTTCGGTTTTGGGGCCCTACGGCTAACTATATGTTTATACATAATGGACATTGCCTAAAATATATTGAATGAAATAATGCAATATTTTATCACTTCAATTTGACTTTTGTGGCTATTTTAAAAGTTAAAGTTGTTTAAGAATTCTCAAAGATAGTTAGAATTTTTCGATGCAAGATAAGCGACTTCAATTGTGGGGGTTAAATGAAGACGGTGTACTTTATTTCAACTGACCTTATACAAGATTATTTCTCAATATATTTACATTGATAAGTAAATTTTCTCATAATTTTTCTGTCTGGAGCTACTAGAGACTAGTTTTTATTAATGTTCATCCTAAAATCAATAAGGTTAAATAGAATTGTTCAGCCATGCATTGTATTATTATGAATTATATTATAATGACGAATACAATAGGTTGTTTAATATGTTTTAAATTATTTAATTTGAAATTGTGTCAGTTCTAGCTAAATTACTGAGTATTAACATACGTCAATTTATAACTTACATGTACTACGATTTTCTACAAAAAAGACACGCTCCACATGTGCTTAGTTAAGGTAATATGTTTCAATAGCCATAAACATAAAAAATTACATGTTCACACATTTCTTAAACCAGATACTTAGAGAAAATTTATTAAAATGTATTAATATGAGCGTTTAAAAAGTTGCTCATGCGGGTTAAGACTCTTCAAACGCAACTCGGACATTCCAGAGCAGTGGTATCAGACAATTTATTTATTTATTTATAAATTCAAAGCATTACAAATATTGGCCTCGATAAGTTAATTACTTATCATCGAGGTCCAACTCTAACAAAAATTTAACAACAATTTAATACATATTTTCCTAAATCTAATGTGGTGTGGCATAAGGCTGGCCTATCAATACTACATAATACAATGGCAAAATGCAATTACATGTATCTCTTAAAACATCCGCCCAGCATCAATGCAAAATATTTTTCAAGTTATAAAGTTGTAGCACTGCTCTCTTCACCAAATCGGAGAAAGATCGTCGCACCACCGCTACCAGCTGTTTCTTGAATGAAAGATGAAGACTGACAAAACATAACATGAAATTGAAAAATTACTGAAAAACTGGGATTAAAACTTATCATATTGGAAACCTTAAATAAATACTGATCCTATCCATATTTTGAATGTTCATTGTGTATATGTGTGTAACATGTAATTAGTGTGGTGTAACAATACTAACAAAATGTCTGTGAAGATTCTAACAAACTCGGTTTATGTGGAGACAGTTGTAACTATGTGATATTGAATATCTGTGTACTAATCCATAAGTGTTAGTTCGTAGTGTGTTTTCTGTGTATTTGTGTTACTCAAAATTGGACCTGGCCCTTGGATGTGTAGGCCTAGGCTTACTCTGACTTCCCCTTTGCAAGTAATGCAGTACATCCCCTATCTATTCTAGCTTACAATCAATTATAATTTATTATAATTAATAAGGAATGATTATTATAATTTAATTGATAACTGGCCATGTACTAAATACGTCTGTTGTAATTTGTTTTAGCTCAGATTTATTTTATTTCTTGTAGTAAACAATATTTAGGTGGTATGTAAGCTCTCATTTTAATATTTTATAAAAGAACGATAAAAACTAATTACACCCACAGCCTTTAGGAGTACATAGAAAATTGCATATTAAATATTTTTAGGCTCTACAATAAAGTTTATAAAGTAAAACAAACATTTTTATTCATACAAATAACAGAATATTATTTATAAAAAGTTTTTATTTCAAATTTAAGTCGGTACTTTTTTTATAGATGTATATGTTTTAATTTTGTGTAAAAAATAGAACCGTTAATTTCTTGACATTTTAAAACATTCATGTTTGGTGAAATTTAAAAATAAAGAGATAACAAATTTCTGCAAAAAATTTTAACGTTAGGGCCTAAACGTTACTTCAAAAAACCAAATCATTTCCACATGATATTTTCATACTGGATATCTAATAAATCAAATGCAAATAATTAGCTGATTTGCCTATTGTTTGTTGGTACGTATAACGATGCCATGAAGGATTGTTGGTTGTAGTTGAATTGTTCCCTAATGGAAACAGTTGTTTGCAGACAATATCACCAGTATACCTTGTTTCTTCTTCCCCTTTAGTTGAATTGGGCACTTAAAAGATTAACTAACAGTCATTAAACGATTCGTTCTATTATTATATATTCTTAATATTTTTGTGAGTTATATATTTTTTATAATATTTTTTTAATAATAATAATATAATATTTTTTGTGAGTTGTTGTATAATAATGGGCTGTTGGGAAACAGCCGATTTGTTAATGATGTTTTGTTAATACAAAAAAAGGTTTTGAGAATTATGGCTAAAGCTGGCACACTGGAACACTGTAGACCAATTTTTATCAATTTTAACATACTCACTGTTATTAATTTTTATATTTTAAATTTATTGTTGTATAGTTTTAAGAATCTGAATGTTTATAATTTAATTAACGATGTGCATAAGCACAACACCCGGTACAAAAATAGGCTAGACATTCCATTTGTAAGACTCGAAAAATCAAGGAAAAGTCATATGATCATTGGAATGAAATGCATCAACAAACTTCCCCCATGCCTTTTACACCTACCTTTCAATGTCTTTAAAAGGAGAATTTCACAATGGCTGACCAATAACCCTTTTTATAGCCTCAAAGAGTTTTTTTATTGTTCCCCAGCTGAGTTCCCTTTGTAAATTAATTTAGGCCAAGTAAATTTATATCACCCTCACTCGTTGTCATAGCCTAATATGTTTTTTTTCCAGATGATGTACCTATATATGCTATTTAAATTATTTTATATTTAACGTTATATTCCTGACTAATATTGTGATACTGCAATCTGTTATATAGATACATAGATTTAAGTTTTTTTTTTCAATTTGACAAGTGCCTCGCATGTTAATCTCTTGACTGTATCAATGCATCCAAAGATGTCAAATGATAAATAAAGATTGATTGATTGATTGAATGCTATAGGTGAAAACTATTATGAAAAAATAACTACGTTCTAAATTCAATAAGTTATACTCTTTAATACAAAAAAGTGAATTTCGTAAAAACAAGTTTCAATGTTGCTCTTAGTTATGGTTTTATAAGATTTAGGCTCTAAAAGAAAGCTTAAACAAATTATATAAAAATGAAAAACTAATAAAGAATAAGTATGAGATATTTAACAGTTTTTACTATTTCTAGTACAGTCAGACATAAATAATCCTTTTAACAAATGTCAAATGTTTCCATTTCCGAAATTCATTATTTACATGGGCCTTGATTATCATCGAACTGGTGATAGTAGATGTTAAGAAAACATTGTGAAATAAATAGAGTGAAATGATTTTAATGTTTATGGTATATTTTTACAAGCAAATTTACCAGCACTACGATTTCTTCCATCAAAGTAATAAAATAATTTCGTAACAAATAATTATATCTCTATTTTCTTTATTAATATATCAATGATTTATTAATTTATAAAAGAAAAAACCGCATTGTTTTTTTTTCTTTCTGTTACACGGTATGAAAATACGATGAAATTATCAGGACAGGGTAGATATTTAGATTTATCTGTTCTTAATTGCTTGTTCATTAGTGTGTGCAATGACATGCTATAAATGGCTGATAGATAGTACCAATAACCGAATAGGAAGTGGTAGTCCGTTATCAGTGCCTTGGTTTTCATTAGTGTAGGTAATGGCATACTATAATCTGTTTCACTACTATGATCTGCGATTAATGCTTCCTCACCAAAATCGCTAACTCACTGGATTTATTAGTCATAATAAGTAATAGATGTGTAATATCATAATGTGCTTGTCCTCCTACATCCTTCCCATTTAAATTATAATGGTATGTGACAATACAATTAAAAGCAAGTTTAATTACTTAATTAATCTATAATATGATTATAAGCGGCACTATCAGTTTATAGTTTATGTAATGTCAGGCGCTCAAGAGGATCAGATTTTTTTTATACAAGAATTGTTTGATTTTATGTAAATTAATTTAAAGGTACAAACAACACTGAAATATGCAAAACAAAATTAATATGACATTAAATTCAACTTTTCATCAAAATAATTTTAACGAAAAAAATTGTAAATCGTATAAATTTCAAAATAATAAAAATATTGAAATATCAATCTGAATTAAAATTGATTTGAAATTATGTATGACGTCACAATGAATTAAGATGTTACATTTTAAGCTATTTAATAACAAGCCAAAGAATGATTACATCAAATCTGCTATGGTTTATAAAGTTCCAAAGAATTCAGTAAATTGCCACGAATACGTTCTCAAAAAGGTTTACTTGGCCGGATATTTTTGCAATTTTTATTCTTGATCATATGATCATCTTAATTGAAAGTTTTTTTATCTACAACTTCTCTTTCGGTAATCTATTCGAGGTCCTTTTTTATCTGTTATGTAGGATCATTCATTTTATTGAAATATCAACTTATCTTTTAATTTGGTTTTTACTTTTTGCTTATCTAGGAGAGTTCCCTCAAATAACAGAAAACTAGGTGTGGTTTAAAAATAGTATGTTGGGTGCTGGTCATCATGACAACTTCATTTTTTTACAGATCTTGATTCTCCATACCTACCATACCCTTTTATATTTATTTTAATTAATCATCTGTTTTATATCAAGCCAAATGTTTTAAATTTATTATTGTTTACAATTATCCATTCTTGGTTCTCTTTCAGTTTCACAAATCATCATGAATTTTTTTCAATTACAAAATAATGTTGCATTCTTGTATCAAATCTTCCCCTTTTAATTCAAACCGCATAATTAACTGTTATAATCTTTCTTCCCACCTCAATTTGCATTCCATTCCATTCAATAAACGTTTAAATAATATTTTATGTTACATCCCGCATATGACCAAACCAGTGATAGTTTAAACAAATAACAAACAATTCTGCATTGTGAAAGAAAGCACAAAGATTACCAAAGAAAAGTATCAAGAACAAAGCGAAGGAAGGAAGGTAAACTAACGGACAAGTAAGTGACAAAGTGTAATTGTGTGTAAAATTAAATATGAACTTCAATGTAAACTATCACTGGCGTAGCCTTTAATCGGTCAATCATGTTTCAATTGTAGTTATAGTTCAGATTATATATTTTTTTAATTATTTCAATTCTAAGTATTGTTTTCGTTATTTCTTATACCACTTTTTATCATTGAATGCATTACGTTAACATAGTATTTCCTTTTGACTCAGAATAGTGGGTCTGGTCCTTCGTCCTATATTAGCTTGAATCCTCCAGCCTAGGGCCATACCGTACAGTATAACTTTATGTTAAAACCATAAAAATATTCACCGTAATCTTTCAAAAATGTTTTGGAAATTCGGGTATTTTGTACTCACATGGTAGTGCGTATTTTCAAAAGATACTTAAAATCAGTATTATAGAAATCTTTCTGTGAACGTGCTGAATTATCACCAAAATATGTTCAGTGTTGTATTATATCTTGGTTTATAAAATAATACTTTTAGTAACGTACCTTTAACAATTTAGTTTAATTGAAATTTATTAAAGAATTAAAATGTTATATTTTAAACTTCCTGCAAATAACAAACCATTATCTAATATTTATGCGTAGAAATGTGAAATTTGTTTATACTATGTAATTCGTTGATAGTATTTAACGATGTAGCTCTATAATGCTACATAAATAAAGTGATTATCATATGTTAGGTTGAACCAATAAATGTATCCCAATTTTTATCCTGATCGATCGGTGAGAAGATTGAGCATCTCAGTAACTGCCGTCGGTATCGAAGGTATACACATAAACCTTATCTGCCCCTTTACATTTATAGTCGTCCCAGCCTCGGCGTCCCGCCAAAGACATAAAACATGTTAATGTCTGCAGCAGACCTGAAAACTGCTTTGAAACGATACTATTTTGTCAAGTTGAATGAAATCATTTGAAAGTAGTAAATTGATGTTTTTGCTATTAGATATGTTAGTTTCGAAAATTAGTATCTTTCCACGAAATTCCATTGAAAGTGATAAAATGATTTACTCAAACAGTTAAATAACATGAAGTGGATTTGAAAAAAAAAATAATAATAATAAGCTGAATATGTAGCCTACTAATAATGTGTTTCTCAGTTACAGTTCTTTTCGTTATTCTACATAAATATTGTTTGATCATTTCTTATAATTGTTTTTTAATTGAATTTTTTTGTTACTCACAAATAGATGTATTTCAAAGATTTTTGGCATGCCTTTGCGTTCATATAGGAAATGTTCAAAACTTTTATCACAAGCACAGGTTAATATGTATGCCAAATTAAAAGTCTTACTTGATAGAACACAATGCTAGAAACCAAACTTAAATGGAAGAAGAAACAAGAAGTGTCAGGTGATCGAACTTTAAATTATAGTATGTTTATAACATAATATGTTACTTTATATTTCGTAATCTTTGCATTTTTTAATTTTATTTATTAAAAGACCTTTCAGGACGTCTCATAAAGGAAGTATTAGGAGGGACTAAATTAAAAAATGTCATTGCATACGTATTTTTTAAAGTTTTTTTATTGTAAGCTATATGCTAAAAATCCTACCGCAATAAGTCAAATACATGAACTGTTGTTGAGTTTTCTGTCTATATGTTTTTCCCTCATAACTTTTATGTAAAGTTTGTCTGCTTGCCGTTTCAAGTTCACTGTTTTTTTTTCTTTTAAATCAGGTTTGCAGCATTATACATTTTTCAGTAAGACCTTTTATTCGATGTACATATAAGATTATTGTTATATATAAATGTGTTAACATTCAATATAGGAGTTATCCCCCTTAAATAAAAAAATCAGTAATATATGTATATATATATATGGGTAAAAATACCAACTGAAAACATACAAACTTGTGTCAAACTATGAATAATATGGACTGAGCTATTAGATTTCTAGAATATGGCCCAATATTGTATAGTAAGCTTAAATTATATGAATTATTATGAAAATTTCAATTTATTTAGTTTGTTGTTGTTACTTTTAGTATGTATATGTTATAATAAATAAATACAATTATTTTTACCAATAAACGTTTCTTAAGACAAAGAGATAATGAGAACAAATGAGCTTAAACTAACAGAATAAAAAAAGTCTTTGTTAACAATTATTATTCAGATTATGGCAACGTGAGATATTCTCATGATGCACCAATGATCTCATTTTTACTTTGTAGTTTCATCTAAGTACGCAACACTAAAACTAATCTATTCTTTAAACTTTTCAATAAGATTAACACACAATTTATAGTATATAATATTTATTAGTTACACACTACCGAAAAACTTTAACGTTTATTACTTTCATCATAATAATGATACTTTATTACACATTTTAAATTGTGTTATAGTTTACTTTTCTTGGTAAATTTGCTTTAAAGTATTTATATAAGAAAAGCATGATTCATGCATATAAACATTTTAAAACACTTCCTTAAAGGTATATTTTCTTATCCATACTATTTGATGATAGTAAAAGAATAGAATAAAATTTGGTTCTATTGACACTTTTTAAATTATTTTTTCCAATTAAATTTATTCCAGAAAGGTATTTGATCGCCTAGTTATAATGATTGTGCAGTTTGAGATTGTGTATCCATAATTTTACGTATACAATTCGAGCAGTCCTATTATGTATGTATGACGTTGAGAGCCGTAAACCTAAACCAAGCTATTCCACTTTTATGGTCCACCCAGCATTTGCAACTTCTGTGGCCTGAGGAAATACCAGTTACATTATAATTAGATTGCAAAACCTCTGTTACATAACGGAAGAATAAAAATGTTACACAAAAAAGTAACATACACAATAACAAATAAATATAAAATAATAAAGACTTAATATAGGCACATTTCTTCGTCCAAACAGTTCAAAAGTGAAATCCTCCACGACGAGTATTAGTGGAGAATTTCACTTTTGAACTGTTTGGACGAAGGTATGTGCCTATATTAAGTCTTTAAATACGCAGTTCAGGGGCTAAAAATGGATTTCAATAAAATAATAAACTAGTGTTTATACTTTTTAAGTTTTGTTTGATATTTTAATCATCCATGGCCTTAATGAAGCATGGAACTCTCTGCAAAAACAAATAATTAAGAAAAAATACTAATAGAATAACATACACATGTGCTTGTAACTACATCCCAAAATTAGATAAATCTCTAACCAAATTATAAAATCTCTGACCCTCTACCAGGGAAACAGGAAACAATGTCTACCCGTATGTCCAGACATTTCCTGACCCACACTATGAACAATATGAACTATAAAAAACTCCATTCCATTAACAGATTTTGGACGCTTTTACAGAAAATCTGGTGATGTTATATATACTTACTTTAAAACATGAATTTTAAACAACGGATTGGTGAAAGCAAATGCAATCTTAAGGTGTTAGTTTTTCTGCTTCAAGGTTTATAATGTTAAACTTTTAAATTGTTAAACTGTTAAAGTTGTTTAGCGTCCTCACCGATTACTTGGTCTACCAACGTCTACTTGGTGAGGCCAACGTATTTAATTCAGTTTGCTATGAAATAATTAGATAAATAAAAATAAAAAACAAAATTATTTAGATTTTGGATGAAAATACAAGCTTTTTTGTAATTTATTATTTGAAAAGAATAAATAGAAAATCAATCTTTTTTACATTAGCTTTACTTGGATCCTACATTGAACAACACTTCAAACTTCAAAGAGGTATTGGGTAAAAATAAAAGTTAGATGGGATGGAGCTTTTGTCTAGATATTTGTCTTGATGGTTGTAATCGATTTGGGACAACCATTTTCCAATTTCCAAAGTAAATAATACCGATTGACTTGACTATATTTAACTTGAAAAACAATTTGAATCAATAATATCGACAAAAGCAGGGCATAACAATAGCCATTGAAAGAGCTACTATATATGATGTAAAGCCAAATATCGGCACTTAACAACAATAATGGACGTTCTTTTCCAAAGCTCATCCTAAAAAGTTTTGGTTTGTCGACACCAGAGACATTTTGTGAGAAGGTATAAAGTCTACTTGTACATTAAACGCCTAACAAGGCAAAACGGTTTAAAAGCATCAAACTGTTGTGGACATCAATACAATTAAATACGTCACCTCTTTAATTCTAAGACGAAAAATTTTATTTTAGCTTGATGCATATTTTCTATAAAAAAATTTTCAAAGGAACAATTTACAATATTTTACATAAATAATTATTTTTTCAGAATGACAACTACGAATTATTAATTCGGTTTTAACTCACCGAATTATGTTAACATATCTAATTAAGATATACCTTTAATATTGATTACACGTAATCAATCAACTTTACAGTCAAATAAAATCATCCGTTTGAGAATAAATATTTCCTTCAATATCTATTTGAAGTGAAAATTATATAATAATTTTAAAGAACGAAATGCACGTTTAAGGAACAACTGTTTTGTGTCACAGAGCAGGGAACCGAAGGTGAAAAGAGAGAAGTAAAGTGTGTATTATTTATCTGTTTTGTTTAAGCTTCCATGTGAAAGATAATATTCTTTGTGTAATAAATAAGGAATAATAAGTAAAAAATTTAATTGAGGAAAAATTAATGGAGCTAAATCGTACAGTGATAAAATCATCATTAAGTTTTCATCAATATATAATTAACCATCATTGAAAACGAAGATAGTTTTTAATATGTATTCTATTTTAATGGTTAAGGATTATAGCTTTTTCTTAGTTACTATGCTGATATGTAGATTAATTCATTGTAAAAGTAACTGCATATTTGATTCTGCCGAGGCAGTATACACTGATATTTACTTATAAAAATACTTGCAAATACAGACGCAACGAAAAATAACTTTATATTTAGTTCATCAAACAAATTTGTTTTCCTTAACAAATTTCATTTAAATCAACATAAACGTAACTATAAGTGAACTCATAATTTAATTTAACCATATTTTCAAATAACATTTCACTTTATTTTCACTCATATTATATTTGGACCAACAACCTAATCAAGACAATGCAACATTTTGTTTTAAAATTCTCACAACAATTTAAGAGACTAAATTGACCACAGATTGATCATGTACCATACTGTAATAGTCAATCTGTTTTAATATATTTAAAACTTAAACCGTTTTATGTGTTTCATGAAATACATGATTACTATACATTAAATTCAGGTAATATAAAAATTATTAATTTTATAAATATAAAATACTATTCCTTGTTAACACCGGAATAAAACTTTACTGAATTTATTGATGTTAATCGAATGTGTGTTAATCGGATCTTGCTTTGTTTATCTATTTTTAATTTTTATTTAAGCTAGTCTTCAGAAAATTATCATAAATATCTCCCTAAAAACCGTTGTTCACGTTTTCTTCAAAAAGATAACATTTGCAAAAACAACAAAAGTAATACAAATATATTCTATGTTAATAAAATCAATCATTCTAATAAGTTATTGATGTTAAAATAAAAGCGTTTTAGTATCATTAATAGATAATTACTTAACGTTATATTTTGGAACCTTTTTGCCATGTTGGTTACGTAATGGATTATTTACGGTGTATTATATTCTTGGTTTCTTGTTTACAATTCTGCCTTAAGTTGTAGAGATGTTTTAATGAATCTTAAAATTTCAAAACAAAGATAACCAGTTATTAAAAGTTCTCTTACAATTAATGTAATTATATTTGTTGAATAGGTACGATACTACTGTTTTCTATTTTTATTTAAGATCAGTTAAGTTGTCAAAACCAGAATATTTCTCTATCATTAAATACTACGCTCTATTTTACTCGTTACTACTTTAAATTAAAATATTACAGCTTTTTGATTGATTCAGTTAAAAATATATTTAGGCATGTTTTTAAATCTTCACGCAATAATTGTCAAAATATGATTTAATACCAATACCTATTACGAACAATTTATAGAAGGAATACGTAAATTCCATTAAGAAATTAGTGCAAACTCGTTCACCCTACTCAATTTTGTCCCACTTGATCCCGGAAATTTTGTAATTATAACTGATTTTGTTGCTTCTAAAGAATTTCATAGCCTCTATTATAAGTAATTGAGAAAAATTTAAGACACAAAAGTTTTTCCCAAAACAATTGTTAAACGTTAACGTTTCTTGTTTTATGGTACCATTTTCCTGTTTTCCTGTTTCCTGTACTGTTTTCCTGTTTTCACAAAAATATTCTTGTTACTGTGAAACAAAATAATACTTGAATTTTCATTTTGTATTATTCAATCTCTCATTCGTTTATAGACGTTGTTATTCCAGAATTACGCTGCACTTACGGGCAGGAATAAATTAATCCCGATATATTTAATATTATGTATATATTTTTATTTTAAATCTTATTAATAATGTATTTGTGTAAATTTTTATATTGTCTGTTCAAAATCTTAGCCATGTTTTAATAATTTTTTTGTTCATGCCAATGTATATAGAGTCTAACCAATTAGTGCGTTTGTGGCTCATAATCTAAGCTATTATTTACAGCATTAAATCAACAGAGTCATAATTGCTACTAATTAACTATGGTTCTGTACACCCTGCAAATGATCGGAGAACCGTTAAAGAGTTTAATTGCTTAATCGTGGGATAACTTGTCTACAATAATAGCAAACCAACTTAACTATACACCCAATTATTTCGGAAACTTATGGCAAACTTATATGACTATTTACGTTAATAACCATATCAATTTAGATAAAATGGTAGCTGATAGGAAATAAAATAGTTATTACATACTTAATGATAGATCTTATTAATAACCACATTACTCATATTTTACAGCATGTATATTTTTTTATCAATTAAAAATGTTCAACTGGAGGTCGATGTGTTAAATAATAATAAAAGTAATATAACTTAAACTAGTATGATATAAAGTTATTTATTAACATGAATATACACTATTATGTAATTGAAACTGTATCAAATGTCTTAAAATATACAAGTCAATAAAAGAGCACAACTGAAAGAAAATTAATAAATTCAATCAATCTACTTCGAACAAAATGTTTTTGATTTTGCGGTTTGTTTACCGTGGAAAGTTTGTCTAAACCAAAACATTCCTTCCACATTTTACCAACAAACACGTTTGTTTGGCTGTAAGGCCGCCATCAATTATGTGGCAGATATTTTTTGCTAGTTTAAAGGAACAAGCGTCACGTTACTTTGTTACATTACCAGTTCAACTTTATCATTACTAAGTTTATTTCAAAATAATTTACATCATATTAAAGAGTTAAATAATAATAATATCAAAATTGGTATTATAAACTTTTTAGAAACATTTTTATTTTTAATTTTTTTAACCTTAAACATATTTTAATAAATAATATTAAAGTATTATTTTTTGAACAAACGGACGAAAAAACACATTTATTAGGTTATTATGTCGTTTAATCTGGGGTTCCTCAAGACTTCTTGGGAATTGTTTATTTACAATTTTAATTAATGATTTATTAGTGACATAAAATATATAAGTCCAATCTTTAGCCAAGGCCCCATTATTTGCAGATTATTTTAAACTTTTTATGTACATCTAGAGCAAAGATGATGTAAAATTACAGTCTGCTATTGATAATGCAAATTTATGGTGTAAAATTAACAAAATGAATCTTAATGTTTCTAAACAAAAGGTATCGTCTGCATTTATTGATTTCCAAACTAATATATCTTGTAATGACATTAACAAGACCCTTAAATTAGGTCTTTAAACAGGATTACTTTCTTTATGGAATTAAATTATCTGTGTTTACTTTGTGTTTACTGTATTACATTTATGTGTTTATTTTGATTCATCTTTGACATTTAATAATGATATTGAACATTGTATTTCACGTGCTAACAACATTATAGGCTTTATCATAAGAACAGGATGAAATTTTAAAGATGTGAAAACATTGTTAATTTGGTATACGTCCTTGGTCTGCTCTAGGCTCGAGTGCGTGGACATCACATGGAACACAGTTGAAATTACTTATGAAGAAGCAATTAAAAAAGTTCAAAACGTTTTTACGGAATTGTTTTTTTTCTTTTAACCTAAACACATTTCAAGTTCCATATGATGTTCTGTTGGATATGTTTTGGCTGACGAGTCTTGGTCTGAAGATAAAGGTCTTCCAAATGGTGTTTCTCTGCAGGCTGGTTCGGGGCTATGTAGACGATCCTACTGTATTGATTGCTTTGCCTTTTCGTGTTCAAAGTCAAAATTCCAGGTGCAAGTTTCTTTTCTCTTTTCCTCAGGTAAGGAAATTTGCCCACGGATAATCTCCGCTTTTCCTGAAGATAGGGCCGTATAACCTGCTGCTCTCTGAAATAAATTTGGACATATTTATTGATACACTAAAAATGTTTAAGAGAAAGTACATCACTTATTGGCCCATTTAATGTTTATTATTGTGGTTCCCCTGGATTTTTATTTATTTTTATTTAAACTATTTATAAGTGCCAAATTCCTTGAATAATATGATTCTTTCGTGCTGTGAGTGTATGAGTTTATTATTAATATTTAAAAAAGGTTCGTTATGAGTTATGCCTATTTATTACGAATGATAGTTTATAGACTTTGCAGTTGTTGAATAATTTCGAGTTTGTAGACGTTGATTATTACAGTGGAATACATCTACACAGTACCATCACAATAAAACGTACTTTTACTAGAAGAACTGCATCGTTGTATTTAGAGGTCATATTAATAAAAAAAATGTTTATTACAATGACTTACCAAATTTATGTTGGTCTTGAGTTAAGTAGTGTGTGCAAATTGAATTAAACATTTCTAATAAAATCGTTGCATGTACTAAATAGTTCCACGGCCATAATAATGAATTCCATGACTACAATTACTGACCACGCACCTTGGTGTTATTGGTGGCTCTATTGTACCTTTGGTGTTTCGGTGACAACGGATACAGCTTTGCTAATATGGAATGTTTCTGGGCACAAACCATTCCGTGATGTTTCTTTGTGATAAAACTATATTGTAAGTTAATATATCCTCTATAAACTATACATAATTGTCACCATTGATCTATATTAACCATGGTAGCTAATAATTTATTTAAAAATGTTTAGTTTACCTTTAAAACGTAGTTCAATTAAAATGTTAAACAAAATAACTTTGTTGAAAATAAAGAGAAAGACTAGAAATATTTTTTGATGTCACATGATAATTTATTATAGGTTAAATGTTGTTTACTTAAATAAAGATTTTATTATTGTGTATTATTTTATGATTTTATCAAATGTTCTTATTTTCGAGTGTTTTTTAAAGACTGATATGCTATTACATTATTTACTACCGTTTTAAATTGTCCATTTTTATCAATGTAAAAAATAGTGAAGTGTTAGTTAAAAATTATATATGAAAGAATGATTGTTTACGTTCATAAGAACAAAGTTGTATTTTAAGTTAATTATTTTGGTTAAGAGTTGGTTTTTAAGTTGTAAAGTAGTACCTAGGCAACTGGTATATCAAGAGGTGGACAGGGACAACTCCAGTGATCATCACACCAGCCGTATTGGACACTGTACGGTGCACATATTAGAGCCTGGTTGCTAGTTAGACGCTGTACTTCTTTTTCTCGACCGGGGATCTTCGACAATGACTATTATCCTGCTAAGTTTTGCAACATTACAGCCTTGTCCGAGTAATGGAAGATCTAACCCCCCCCCCCCCAAACTGTTTACCTTAACCTCGAGTCTTTTGGCATCTGGTATGATCTTGAGTATTTAATTCCTCTATTCTATTAAAACAACGGTTTCAATCGGTTCCTATGTGAAGATAAAAATTTCTGCCTTGTCAAGGCCACAGATGGCCCAAAAATTTGTGGACAACGCACATGAATTCATTCTGATTCAGCTAGTCATTCTGAACATGCCGTGCAGCGATCAGCGCTGCAACGTTTTTCACTTACTCAACTGGAACTGTCTTATCTGGTATCTTGGATTGAAAGAATACTGCCACGGGCGACGTTCCAAACGTCCAGGATGAGTATACATTCAAGGGATGTAACATAAATTGTCCGCAGTCTATGTCATACATCAAATTTATGCCTCATATAAAATCTCCGATGATATTTTGACATTGAGATCATAAATTTCATAAGGATTGCAACTCTAAGACTATCAATAAATTAAAAGAATATTTGAACAGGTAAAGTATTCCAAAAGCTATAAAGTACCTCTGTATCAGGTTTATATCTCGACCGTGATGCGCCACCCCGCCCCGCGTACAAGCGCCAGAACGCATTATCCCCGATACTAAACCCCGGCACATTCCGCGTTACGGGCATGTCTTGGCCTCACCACCAACGATGAACTTGTAGTAAATTAAATATCTGTATTTAACACTTTGGAAGTAAATAAAGATTCTAGTTACAATATTATTCTGTTTGTTTATAGTTTTACTTTTAGTTACCTTAAGTTTACCTTTATTTGTAAATAGGTCTACAAACCTAAGATTTGCACCCTCAGTTGCAACCTGTTGCTACCCACAGTTTTTGTTTTAAGGAAGTACAATAATTTAAATTTATATACTAATGAAGTCTCAGATATTTAGATTAATTATTTCGAGGCGAAATGGACTAAGTTCTCTAGTGGTACATATTAGAAATATATAATTTTTATTCAATGTAGTATTATGAAAAACACACATTGAGTTCCAACACAGTTTCCTATGTATTCTATTATTTGAACAGATTTGTTACAATCGTGCTATTTGAGAGCAACCAAAAAATCTCTTTAGATTTGCAGGCAAAATATATATCGTATAGGGACATAATTTTTCCAAAAATTTACAAATTAATAAAAAAACTCTGAAACACCGTAACTTTGAAGGTATAATAGAAATCAGAGATTACCCATAAGATGAAAAGTTAAAGTTCAGTTTTGTCTGTGGTCCCTAATTAAATCTAAAACCAACATCTCAACCAAACATATGCGCCAAGAGACCATAAGCAAGCACTGCATGTCAGGGTTCGAGTGCTGTGTCAACTGTGGACATAACAACCCATTGTAATTCAATACAAACATCTATAGTAGGATGTCCTCCTTCGGAATTTTTATAAAATTTTCTTTAACATGCGTTTTTATTATTTGGAGCAACTTATGTTAAATAAAATTATATTTTTTTGCACAAACATAATATTTACATAATATTTGCATTTTAATAGACTTTAAGAATCTTAAAGCATACCACAAAGAAAATTTAAAATCGATCAAATAATAAAATCATAATTTTAAATATTTATCAAATAGAAAAAAATTACACGCAATTAAGAATTTATGAATTAATGCGTAAATTGTTCTTCGTGCTTTACACGATCAAAAACAAAGCATTTTTTCTCCATCCACCAGTTTTGTTAATTTTGAACGTGAATGTTTTATCGATATTAAAACAAAGTTAGTTCGTTATGAAATTTATTTTGGGATATAATTTTTCAATGTCGTCAAATAGTTAATAATTGATTTATATATTTAGATAGATTTATTAATGTTATTGTTTACAAATAACTGTTAATGCGCTCTAATTTTGTCATAAAACTGTTTCATTTATGAATGAATGCCCAATGTAAATATATATTTTTCATAACATTTTTCTGTTCAACACAAAACATAAAGTGTAAGAGGATATATTTGGAAGGAAGTAAAGCAATAACTTTTATCCTTTAGGTGTGGCACCCAATATATCCTTCAAAGGTTCAAAGGTCCCTCTCCACATAAAACGAAGCCAATCCTCCAGAAAGATGTATTATTTATATTGATTCCAAAAATACATTCTTTTTTATTTTTTTATCGAAGAAATCCTAATACAATTAAAAGTTATAACGACATGGATATAATCCTATCAAAATCCATTTTTGTAGCTCCTGAACTCTATTTTAAAATTGAGAATTACCGTATTACATGCGGCGAATCGTCAATATGTTTCTACTAGAGCTGTCAGCGATTCGCCGTTATTATTAATTCTTGTTATATATTTAATTCAAATTTGGTATTCGATTTTCGCATTGTTTCGAAAAATATTTTTCACATTCGTTACAAATAGGTGCGAATGTTACTTTTTGTTCATTCGTTTTCTTAGTATATTAGGGCTACTAATAATTGATTTATTCACCAAAACTTTGTAAATTTTCATAATAATACTCTTTATAGTGAGGAGCTTTTCCTCGGTAAGCTTGTAAGACGCTCTCTACCTCCGGCCACTTCCCCCATCGTGCTTGTTTTTTCACTCGCTAGGCCATCGGGTGTTGCACTTTGGTTTTAATATAATAAATCAGAAGTTGAAATGTAACAATCTGGTTTATTTCTACAGTTGTCACCTGCTTATTTTTATTTGGCAACTAAAAAGTATATCCGTTATGGAAACATCAGTAGTTTAGAGAGCTGTAGAACGGAACAATATTTTAGCCATAAGACTAGCTGCAATCAAATCCGTGAAGCCAAAAGCCCATATTAAACAAAGAATCTAAGATCCTAAGACCGACCAAAGTTTGCCCTTTAAAATTTTGATTGTTTTAGAGTATGCGTTTTAATGTGACACTAAACAAACAGCTACCTACAAATTAAACTTTCGGTTTAGTTTCAACATCAACCGCTGTTTCCGTTATCTTGGACTTCAAAGCTTAGTGAAAAGTAAACTTAAATTTATAATGAAAATAGATCTTTTCTATAATACAGGATGTCCCGGAACTTTCTGGAGCCCTTTTGTATATATGTTTCCTGCATCGAGAGAGAGAAAAAAAAACATCATACATATAGGGATCAAAAATTCTTTGTTAAGCCGCTCGCCGCCATTTTGATATTACTAACCAATTTTCAGGTATTTAAGTTTAAAAAATGAAAAAGTCCGCCATTAAGAAAATGTACCGTGCAAAAAATTAATTTCTTTCCTGGATATGTACATTGGTATGATAAAGATTCATACCTAATATGATTTGATTACAACCTACCATTACGGAAATTAAAATATGATAGGTATTCAAATCTTTAAAACCTTTAAATATAATCTTAATTATTGAATTTTACCATGTGATTTTATTCCAAAGTTAGATTTTCTGCCGTTTTTTTTAACATATAATACATTTAAGTCCATTTAAAGTTTACTTTCCTTTTAAAAAACTTTTAAAGTGATACCTACGTTGTTAGATAAGGGTTGCTATGGAAAAAAGTCACTTCGTGAATTTGTTTTTTACTGATCAGTGAAGGAAAACTCACGCAATAGACAATAGACAATAGACATACTTTATTATGAATAGAATACAAACAAGGTGTACATCTCAGTCGTCAACATTAAAAACTAAAAAAATGATCTTATGGTAACCATTGTAAATTGTCAAGTGTGATCAGGTAGAGAGTTTACCAAACAATAACACACGTTTATATGATTTAATTTGTTTATTTTGGTTTAATAAATAACCTGCTAAAATTCTTAAATGTTGAAGCTGGACTATAAATGTTATACATTAAAATTATATATTTATTTAAAGAAAGTGAAATTTTATTTTTTTATAAATAAAATATTTTTGTCTTCAGACACCTTTGTTAATACTATATACATAGTAGATATGATGTTACCTACATATTGTAATAGGAACGTTTTGATAATTTTCATTTTATTAGGTTTGTACATTAGTTAATCATTTAAAATAAGACTAGTTCAAATCGTTCAAACAAATTATACAAATGCATTTGTAATGCATTTATAAGTGGTCTAATTTAAATGATTTTTTGTCTAATGCAAATTTAGATTTATAAAAAAAAATTAATACATTTATACATGTGCTATTTTGAATTCTAGAATTTAATGTTGTATTAGAGCTATGCAAGCCAGCAAAGTTTTGATTAACTAACTTTGCAAAGTTTGGAGCGTTGGAATTACTGAATAAGACAACTGACCTTAAGAATCTCCATTCCATCACCATAAAGTTGATTTGCCAAAATAAAAATAAAATCATGGCTAATTTTTTATTTTTAAGATGCCGCAAACATCACTGAAAATAATTATTATGTGTCATTCTGTCAGTTCATTAGGAGTACAACAGTACAAATGATGTTCCCATTTCATATTTATTAACATTAAAGGCAAGGTATCCAACATTAACTTAATGGTCTGCATTACATGTGTGAAAGGTGTTCCCTTGGTTCCTAAACATTTTTTCGTTTAAATTATGCCACGAAAAAAATCCTAATATATATATATATATATATATATATTCGTAATAATTTAAAATCAGAAATATCTGAGATTTTACTGTATACATTACCACTTTTTAAAATATAAGTATTGTTACATATATAGTAGTATGTCGATTAGTGTAATATTTAAAAAGAAAAAAAATTAGTATTATTTTGATCATTTTATGTTTACAGTTGGTAAGTAAGATTGATAACAGTGTTTATTATTATTATTTTTTTAATTAAATACTTTACATCCAATATATGTCACACTTTTAAACACTTTGTTTGTATAAAGTTTATCACAACATTTGAAAGCAATTAACTTCGGTATATTTCAGAGTAACTTGTCTTGTGGTCTGTTACTCTACAAAAATAGAATATGACGTTCCCAACTTCATTGATAAAGAACAATATGAAAACATTTAAATAGCGTCTAATATTTTAAAAGTAAAACTAATAATTTAATAGTCCTTCTGGGAAAACTAAAGATGGTCCATAAAGTTACAGTTCTTGCTTTCAAATAAGCAAATTCATGGCCGAGACCGTTCCATTCGGTGGTCCAGAAACCAAGTTAACTATTTGTTACGAGCATTATCCGTTATTACATATCTATTTTAAAAACAAGTTTCTCTTTCTTAATAGTTTTATCCACGTATGGTATGCACATTTTTTACTGAAATAGGATAAGCTTTACAATTGTGTACATATATTATTATTGAAATATACTTTTTAATCATCCATATAACTCATAAGGAGTTATAGGATTTTCATAAATTAAGCATAAAATTATTTATGCATGAACTATAAATTTTCTGTTGTGGAGGTCAAAGTCGTAGACAACATCTCAAAAGAATGGGGAACCAAAAATTAAAGGCTTTCAAATTTTGTATTCATACATATTTAAAAAATTATGAAATATAATAACAATCAACATTAGCAATTGATTTTATACTTTTTAATCGGTGTATAGCATTACCGAGACTTATAGTTTTCATTGAAAATCCTCCAAGAGGCATTCACGAATGATTAAAAATAAATTGGTTAACGTATAGAAAATTAAAATTATTGTAAAGTTTTTGTACCTTGATACATTTTTCGTTAGTCTAGCCTGAAAATGTTGAATATTATATCAAATGTTATTATCTTAAAATTTTATTTTCACATGATGATAACGTAAACGTGTATTATTTTTTTTATTGTCCACCAATTTAAGGTCAAGTTTGGTCCAGTGTTCTCCTGTAATAAAAACGTTATTGTATTTATATATAACTATTTTAACTCTTATGTTTTAACCCTCTTAAAAGCTACACTACTGACACAAAGTAAAGAAATTCTTTCATAAAAATATTCATAGTCGAAGTTACATTATGTTATATATCGGCTAAAATCATAATACCTTAAAAAACTTTTGTAATACACGGTAACAACAATTTGAAATATTCACTCCATTATATGTTTTAATTTTTAAAAATGTTCCATAAGATACATTTTTAAGATTTGTATATGATACGTTTTCATTTTTGTTTTAATTAGGGTTTAATTTATTTTTATACCTTTTGTCGGAGGTCAACATGGTTTATTGTTAAAGTTTTAAATACAGTATTGGAACTTTGTAAAATTTTATAGTGTTAAGAAAAGTCTTATTGTTTTTTTATGTTTAATAATTTGCAAATACAAATTTTCTGCTTAGCTATATACAAGCCATATTTCACAAATTGATTACACTAAATATGTTAAAAACTTTATAATAAGTGAAATGGTTAGAATAGTTTCATAAAACAAGTTTATTACTTTTATTATTAGGGTCTATGAATAATTTGATAATGATTTCGAATAATTTGCTCCCCAATCACTCTTGCAGTAAAGACACTTATCCCCTTGTACTCCAATTAATTATCTAAGTACTCAATAGATCCTCTTTACTCGAACAAACCCATTTAACTGGGTGAAACAGAGCTGTTAGTGAAATTTATCCTCTCGTAGGTACCCACTTATAAAAGATAGATGAGTCATGGTTTTGGTTAAAAACCAAACATGATAAGACCTTTAATTTCTTCTTCACATGAATTACTTACAACACAATTACTCTCACTTTTTTAATAAAAACACTTTAAAACATGGTTGTTCACTCTTGAGATCTTGTCCATAACTAGGCTTCAATGTTACATCTATTATTTAAAAAGCTGAATACTTTAGTAAAACACTCATTGAGATCTTTCATAAAATCATTGTCATGAATCCCTACAGCCCTACTAATATTGATGTTAATTAATGTTGTGTGTTGCGTTTTCACTCGAAAACTACTCAAGCGATCACCATGAAACTTTGTACACATATTCCTGAGGTATCAGATAACATAGGATACGTTTGATAAAAAAAATATTTTTAAGAATAATAAAAATAATTTCTAAAAAATCTCAAAGTTTATCTCATTATTTATTTATTTGTTGCTAAGAAACAAATCCAATGAAAAATTCGAATTTTAGGCATTCCAGCAATTTCTTATATATATATATATATATATATATATATATATATATATATATATATATATATATATATAATATGTATAATATATATGTATGTATAATAAACTAGCATTTTTCCGTGGATTCGATCGCGTTACTCCTCGTCAGGCTACCTCGTTCTCTACGCTCACCCGCCTTCCGGTTTAACTCGTTCGCTACACTCACACTCGTCGTCACGCTCGTCCACCGTCTGGTATTGATCATTTGCTATGCTCAACTTATATATAAGAAATTGCTTTAATGCCTTAAATTGGAATTTTTCATTGAATTTGTTTCTTAGCAACAGATTAATAATAATATATATTTTGAGATTTTCTACCATTTTTTTTTTTTTTTTTTTTAATAAGAAACATATGGTTTTACTCTCACTTGTGGCCAACCTGTAGTGTAGGACTACTACAACAGAATCTAGTAGACTACCCCTATAGAACTCCCCTATCACCTTCGAACACTTGCCTCTGATCGTTCATAATATTGCATCAGCAGAAAAGTTTTTTTTTGGATTTTATTTTTTATGGCTCACTATCAATCCAGAAAAAAAGTTTCTTAAGATCTAGAGAGTAATCCAGTTTTAATTTTATTTCGTATCAGAGGACTTTCTGGACGAAATGTGACAAGCAGCACCAGTTTCCTGACCCTCCCAAATGATCATGAAACCCGAGTCCACCCATAGTACTGCAAGATGTCATGTGAGTGACTTCCTAGCGTAGACGTCCAAAGCCTGCCTACTTCCATGTGATAGATACCCTTTCTCTCCCATGTCAAGCAAATTGATAGGGAAAACTCCAGAAAATACCAGAGCACTCGAGTCACACACTGCACAACACATGGATGTGAACCTGAATGCTGCTTGACAATGCACTCGAGTATGCCTCATTTTGTGTACTTCCTTAGTAAGAGCATCTACATACATTTCGGATGCGTACTGGATGGCAAACTGGGATGGGGACATCATAATTGTATAATCGACTAGGGACATCCGACAATGACCATAAGCTTGCTGAGAGGCGCAACACCTCTAGCAGTCCCGTCCAACGTGCAAGAAACCTAATCCAACTACGAGTTTCCACCTTAACCTCGACATATTTGGCAGCCGTCGTAGTCCGGAAATCTTTATATCCCACGTTTACTGGATTAATGGTGTCAATTATTTTTGTCGCTAGAACCACAAACTTCTTCTTGCCGTCCGGCGTCTTTGGCGTTTCTAGAGACCTTGTTATTCCGCTTGGGAACTACCCATGACCCAAGTAAAACCTAAAATGGGGACCTCGGGATCCGGTTCAAGCCCCTGGCTTCGGCCAGTCCGGATATTGGGTTGGACTCGAGGGGGCCGTGGTTGTCGGCATGCTCGGCACACATTTTCGGCTGTGGGGTTCCCTCCAGCCTTATCTGGGGGCGTTGCTCACAAACGAAAGTTGAGAAGTAGTTGGATAGTGCTGCCACTGACACTCACAGCGGTTTGTGTTTTGGGTTCACTACCGGTTGAGTACCACAGGCCTGGTGAATTCCAGGGTTTGTGGGGGTCTAATCCGCTTTAATGTGATTTGGGGCACTCGGTCCATAATTCCTCCTGTCGCAAGACAAGCCCGGTTAAGGCTCACGCTAGGTACGGGCTGCCCGTGAGGGTAGGGGGAACCACCGTAGGGCTTCGGCCTTATGTTTGTGGAGATTACAAAATGGAAATGGAAATGAAAACGTCCGTCTCTTGTCAATGGAACTGGGGTGTCCACTTCCTAATACGAGTTCTTCGAGTCTGGGAGAACGGGTGTGTCCCCCTTTAACATTCTTTTCTCTTTTATTTTTAAAAATAGGTTGGTGGACCTATTTTTGCCTTACTTTGCCCCGTCCACATGGACTGTTGATCTGTGCGTGGATCGTATTAGACAAAGTAAGAGGATGAGGCGTTACAGTACAAGGTGAGAGGTACTGATAAAAGTCACTAGCAGAACGCGGATTCGAACCCACGACATTGCTGCCATGGTCCCGAAGTCCGGCTCTCTAACCACTATGCCATCTACTCACCCACCGAAGCTCTATTGAAGTAGGCCCAGTTTTCCAAGGAGTCTTTGCAGAGCCTTCGCTGTGGTGGTTGTAATGATCAAACAGCAAAGGTGTGGATGTTGTACTTCAGGCCATACACACACCCTTAGAACTGGGATGTCCATTACCCCATACCAGCCCCAAGTACTGGGTTGGGCGAACAGGCGTGGCTCTTTATCACTGAAGGAGGTAATTAATAATAAGGAGGGCTATTATTAGGAGTAAGGCTGACTAAAAGTAGAGACTTTAAATGGGGTTTTTATTAAAATTTGTGAGATATATTTACAGAATTGTAAACGAGAAGTGGTTTTCAAAGACATTGATAGGTTGAAGGCAAGTGTGGGCCATTTTTTCTTAACTGATAAGAACAATATTTTATTTCTTCCAAGGAAACTAAAACCTTCCTCGAGCAGGCAAGCATTGCATATTAAAAAAAAAGAGTTTGGCGTTTTCAAACTTATGATTACTAAATAAAGGAATGTTCTCTACTGGTTCAAAACTATAGCCTCGCTAGATGTGATGTTATCAGGGTGGGGAAACGATGTCCATGATAGAACCTTCCATAATAAAAGGCGGAGAATTAGTGTCAGGCTTCTGGTTTACAATTCTGTAGTTATATCCATCCCACAGATTGTAATAAAACCCTTCCTAAAGTCTCCACCACAAGGCAGATTCAGTCCTGTTCTTAAGCCCGGCGGAGAGCTTTCGTCTCGGCTTTCTTTGCTGCGGAAGAAACAGATGATATAGTTTACTCTGAAACTATATCATCTTTGATCACTCATGGAGGTCATGGACCTGCCAGACAGTCTTTTTTGCGATCTGCTATTACTTACGCGGACATAATCAGAACATCAAGGACTGTGTAGTGGCGGTCATTGACTGTAAGGTCTTTGAGGATCCTCTAACACAAGATCTTGGCCATCAATGACTTCGACACCAGGGTTGCGTCAATCATATCTCTTACCCCAGGTTTACGGTAAGTGGACGTATCACCGTACCTAGGTAACGGCAAGGACCCAGGATCTGAAATTGTAGTCCAGGATGCGCTTTCCCCTTGAGTTGGTGGAGGCACTCGACAGTGCCAGCGTTAAAATCACAGCTGAATCCTATATTCTAGCGGTGTTAATCACAGTCCCAACTAAAATTTCCATGTTGTCCCAAAAACCTCTGATGGTTTTTAGGGGTAAACTAGTAACTAAAAACGTTACATAAACACCGAACCCAGAAGAAAAATAGGCAACGTCTGTGACTCTGCAAACACACGCTGGCTTGTTAAGTACACAGAACGCAAGAGTATCAATATTTTCCGTAAATATTTTGACAGCTCCAGATCTTGATACTGCTCGCTTATCAAGAGACGTTGGCACTGTGTCCTCGGGTGAAGTAATCAAACTATCAGATGTCCTGCATTCCTAAGGTTGGCCTGAAGAGTCGCGACTATGACTTAAGCCTCTTGTTTAGTGTCTCTTGAAAAACAGCGTATTTTCCATAGCAAGGAAGATGGTCAAGCTTCGTTTCGGTCAGTTATTTGTTTTCCCAGAGGACGAAGTTTTCTTCTCCAGAATAGGCTTTAACTTTTTTTTCCAATCGAAAGCATATCTCGCCTTGGCCTGGCCCATTTCAGCCCCTCGATGAGTCTCCATAAACTAAATAAAAAGAAGCATTGAGGCATGGTCGCCCTTCAATGGATTTTAGAGTTGGTTCAGCCGAGGAGAGTGACGGTGAGTGTCTCACTCATTCCTTGTAAGGCCATTTTCTAATATAATCTGTTCACTTTCGTTACCTAATCATCAGTGTACTCAGATTTAACCCAGACATGGCTTGAGTAATAGCGAACTCCGCCTTTTCAGGGGGGATTAAGCTATCAATATCCCGGTTGAGGCTTTCGGCTAAAGTTATGAGATCGAGCGCTTCTACCATTCGGGCTCTTTAACTTCCGCAGGAAACTTTCTCCTTTCCCCTACTGTTGCAAGTTCAAGAAAAACGTGGCTCACTCTGGTGTATCGGGTTTCCTAGACAGTGATTGTGGAGACCTTAGGCTTAACCTGTGATTTTAGGTCGCCCAAGACTGTGTTGAAAGATGTTTCGATCAGTGCTTCGATGTCAATATCGTGTCAATCCTGGATGTAGTCGTGTCGTTATTGTTCTCGCCTGACGTTTTGGCCCTTTATTTGGGCTGTCTCGAGGTGGATAGTGCAACCATTATAAAAATAGATTTTTTAGATTTTTTAATTATTAACAATTATTGAAAATGTCATTAGAAATAAATTAATATCCCAAGTCACAGTTGAGGATTCTAATTTTAATATATATATATATATATATATATATATATATATATATATATATATATATATATATATATATATATATATATATATATATATATATATATATCTTTAGGACTGCAGAGAAAAAATGGCACTCCAAATTGTTGAAATTTGAATAATTGTAGTTCTAATGTTATATCTCGTCGACAGCAAAACATTCTTCTTGAAAGTAAATGTATTTATTCTCTGGCATAAGCTAGGCCACTTCAGTAAAACACATTTTATAACGAACGTCAGCAACAGAGTTATTAAAGTAGGATCGTTTATCTTACTTCAAGAACTAACTCTAGAAAATACGATGCTTGTATTAAAATGTGTTCATATTTGTGTTTTCATGTAGGAATATTAACAAAATTGGGCTTGATATATGTGTTAACAATTTGAATGTAATCATTATTATTGATGTCTTACTCATGAATAATATTTTTTTGTGATTTTCGGTTTAAGCTGGGGGGGGGGGGAGCTACCTATTGAGATATTTTTAACTAACAAAACCAAACAATTTTACATAAACTAAATACTATTTAATGCCAAAAAATCAACGTACCACTAGATTATTTAATTTAATGTATTTGCAATAAAAAAAGCAATGGTAGCTAAAGGAAGAGAAACCAAGAGAAATAGAGCCACCATATTCGGATGAATGCAATTTTATGTGCTTAGTAATAATGATGATGTTTAAATTCAAAGTATTATATTTAAAATTTAGTTTAAAACTATACTATAAATAATAAATAATAAATAGCTATTTAAGAAATTAAGTTTATAAATAAAAATTATGAAGTAAAAAATATGCTTATGGTGATAATCTTAAATAGTGACAAAACTAAATACTTGAATTTTTGGTAAAATAAATCAAAATATTAAGATATAATCATTAGTTTTTCAAACATCAAATATATTAGAATATATTTGTGAGAGTTGAGTTATTGTTATTCATAATTTAACAACTAATTTTAATCCTCCTACGAAATCTTGCGTATTTAAAAATACTGGCTATTTTATTTATGACACTACTGAATTCGAGTTGCGAAACATTTAAACAATGTAACAATGTTAAAAAAAAACTCACTTTGTACAAACCTATTGAAAACAATGTTGTATATTTCATGTGTGAATAATTTAATAAAAATTCATAAATTATCAAATGTTTATTCAATTTGTGAATTAGCCTCAATACAAAATACTATGAAAATATTATTCTTTTTCATATTTTTGTTCTACAAGAGCCGTAAGGTAAGTGTAGAGCCTAAACGGGCGGATAGGTTATAGGTTGTTTCTTGTACAGGGGGATGCCTCCCATATAAAATAGTCCAGTCAACCTGTTTCGTAGAACACGAGTTCAATAAAAAAAAAAGTATAAAGCTAATTTTTTACCCATCGACATTTTACTACCATTTAGGCAAGTGCTTAGCCAAAAGTCCCCGCCCCTACCCCCCTTGTTTCCCCCCCCCCCTGCCCCCATACACATGAAAAGTGTAAGGGTTTCGTAAATCGCGTCTATCTCAATTACTAAGCAATTTATCAGATTGAAATTTTTTCATTCTCTTTGCTATATCATTGTCTACAATTAATGTCCGGTTAACTTTCGTCGTAACTTTTATCGTATGCTCGTAATTCGCATGAAAAAGGGAAAAATTGTTTATTTTTCGGCTAGTAATTTTACTTTTTGTCCCAGAAACTTTCACGACTACATTTTATGAAAATGTAGTCACTGTACATTTTATGAAAATGTATGTTTTGTTTTTGTTTCCTACAAAAGTTACAGCTCCTATAGTTACCTTTAAAATGATATACAATAGTAGTTACTTCGATCGATATCCAGCGTGGTTTAGCCAGTATTCAGATTATTTTCATAAAAAAATAAATTGATGTTGACCATTTCTGAGATTTCAACTTCCCCGACAATTTCTTCATTTTCCATGACTTCAACCAAAGTTACGTTGCTGCATGATCCGCCACAGCTCCCGCATATTTCTGTGCAATCAAGCAATGCTTTAAAGCAGCTATAATTATTTTTGCAAGGCTTTTTGCATTTGCAAAAAATTAAGTTTATTACTTTTCAGGTGCCATTATTATTATTATTATTTTTTTTTTATGCACTGGGTACAGCATGTTAACAGGTAAAATGCACTCCCAGTATGTAGCGCTGAGTTCTTTATATCCGATCCATTTCTTAATCTAATATTAGTGTAGTAAAATTAACACAAAATATAGCTGGAAGATGAAAAAAATTTTGGACATCCAATTTTTGCTGAAATGTGTTCTATGTCATCCCCTGACATCCATCAGAAAAGTCCCCTGAAATTCCCAGTCGGCAACATGCCTAAAAATGATGTGATGGTCTACGTGGTGTCAGAAATAAATCTTTTTTCGACCAATAGGTTTGGGCATATCAAATTAAAGCTCTTAAGTCGTAGAATTTAACGCCGCAAACCGCATCTCTAAAAGTTTGGCTGAGTCGGAAAGGGCAGCCTGTCAAACTTGGAATAAAAATAAAATTTTAACCTAAACACTTAAAAATTAATAATATTCGAAATACACGACCTTTTGAGTTGCGGTTTGTAGCAAACGTTTGTTTTTACAATTACCTTTGAAAATGCTGATGGATCGACACATGCGTATCATATTACCCTTAAACCTCACCCTACCTCACCCATCATATTACCCTTGAACCCTTGGTCCTACATGGACGTCTCAAAGAGGAATTTCCGAAAATCTTTCTTTAGTCCATAGTCATGCCATACATAATTTGAAAGGTCTCAGTTAGGAGAGTACATAGACAAAAACCAGACCTCAAAAAGTGAAATATGTAGAAAGTTATTTCATTTCAAAGTTTTGATAATATTACTTTATTATAAATTTTGAACGTCTGGCATTTTTCTCTTACCCGTTTTGTAGAGGTCAGGTTTAAGGCATTGTAATATTTATTTTAAGGCCTTTAATATATATATATATATATATTTATATAACTTTTCTGGAATGTGTTTAAATTTAGTATGCTTAATATCAAATTTTATTGTACTCCTTATGGGCCAACCCCTCGTTTTTTGCATGATCCTCATATGGGATTTCAGGGGACTTTTCTGAGGAAGGTCAGGGGATACCATAGAACACATTTCAAAATAAATTGGCTGCCCAAAAATTGTTTCATTTTTCCAAACTAATTTTACTACATTATATGTTCGATAAGCGTGTTGTTTAGCAGCACCAGATGTTGGAGGGATGTGATGCCACGTTAAATTTTAATTTTTAATGACATTTATTTTGCAACAAATTTAAGATACATTGAATATCTACTGTCATTCAGATTTATATAACTTGGGCATCCATATAGTTACAAGATAAAGCCTTTTCTACCTGTTTGAGAATATTTTTGTCTGCCTGCTCATAGTCTAATCTATAATATATACAGCCCCATGTGTAACTGACTCACTGACTGACTGACTCACTGATGATCTTAAAGTCCTGAAGCGACCGTTTAAGCTAGAAACTTGAAATTTGGCATTTACATTCTTTGAGATGTTTCAATTTAGGGAAAATCATAAAACTACAACTTTTTTACTTTTAAACTATAAAAAATGTAAAAAAATGTAGATTTGTCGGTAACGTAGTTCAGCCGTGTGAGCGTATATCACCGTTTGGGTAACGTAGATCACTTTGCAGGTTTAGTTCTCGCTCGTGTTTAATTGATCTCTTTCAACTACACCCGTGTTTGATACAAATACTGTATTACATGTAAACATGAACATCTCTATGTAGACGACGGTGTTTCGATACATTGAGAGCGGGTTATTTCACCAGGGTAATACTCGCTTTGATATATCCAGTATTATGCCCAAAAACTACAAATTTTCAACTTTCAAATTATATAAATACCGAGGTGTTGGTAAAGAAGTACGTTGGTTCTTAAAGATATCGCTTGGAGCGCTATTATAGTCGCTTAGTTCTCGCTTGTATTTAAAGGATGTCTTTTAACTACACCTCTTTCTGATAATTACTTTCAATTGGGTGCATAGTTGTTTGCGTATGGTTTTCCTTCTGATTGCTGTGTTATTATTGAAAATGAAGTTTACTGAATCGAAAGCGTATATTTATATTTAGGTGATGTCCGCTTTGATTTCTATAGTAACTTTAAATTAAGGTCGCTTAATTCTCGGTTGTATTTAAATTATGTCTTTTAACCACACCTGTTCCTGATGAAGTTTTCGTGACAGTTTTGCAGAGCAGTGATCTTAAACGTTGTATAATCTACGTTAGTGCAAATTTCAGTTTACAATATATTGTAATATAGCTGTAACTGTAATATAACATTTGTTTTAAGGATGGTGAAATAAATTTAATGCACGTACTCTAAAGTAACATGAAAATGTTGAAATGTGAGGTTCTCGTTTCGTTTTATTTAAATTGATTTGTTCATATTGGCTATTGCTGTTACTCTTGTCTTTTGAGAGACGATTGAGCGTAGTGCTGGAATACTTTGTTACAATATTATATTATTAATTTTATCATTACTATGGTGAGCTCTACGAAGCTTGTGCGAATACTTTAAACATATTATTTTAGTACTGCATATTTTTTTGCCGCAGTAACGCCCGTAAAGTAAATGATTAATCACTAAAAATATTTTAGGTCTTACTACATTTTCTAGACTTTAGTCTTCTCATGCTGGAAAATCTCTTGTAGGTTTTCGCACAAAAAAACCCTAATACAGTAATTATTCTTAATTTTCTACTATTTGTATGCTGTCTCTCTATATGAATCCCCAGATTGAATATAGCGCTTCAGTTGATAGTTCTGGTGCAGTTTTACTTTGAAGGTTGAACGTGTCCCAACACGTTTGACATCCGGTCTTTGACCTATTTGCTGCCGTCCAATCAGGCTTAGATTTTAGTTTAGGAAACGATTGAACAAATCAAGTTATAGAACGATTGAACTTTCCATTCCTACCTTGGCTAACGTTTACCTACTTCCGACGTTTTTTTAAACCATCTACATATCTGATGACCCATCAGGCTGAGAAATATTATAATAACCAATTGAATTAAACTCAATAGTAATTTTTCTCGCTGCCACTTTGTCCGACAAACTTCCTCAATGCAGTGCTCTCACCTAAAGTCTCGATTAACCCTATTATTGTTGTAATTTAAAACTATTCTATACTTATCAATTATTGTAACTCTTTCAGTATATTTTAATTTAACCGATAATCCTTTTTTGGCTATTATTTCACAATTGGTTTTTTTTTTTTACTACCATTGGTTCAAAATGCATAATGTACGCCGATTTTATGGTTCTTAAGTTGCAACTTTCTTCATTTTAAGACTATATAAAGACTTTAAGACTTCATGATTATAGTACCTAATACCCTGTGATCTATTACATACTACTAGGGCTCTATTTTTATTAATTTTCTGAACTAATATATATATAACATTTAAAATTGTTAAACTAATAATTGCTGATTTTGAATGATAAAATTGTTATCGTTTCTCTATATGGTACATATATGATTCCTGCGTTTCTTGGCCACCCCGTGGCGGAACTGAAGCATCTTAGCCTATAACATTTTTTTTTTTTAATTTCAAATATCTTGATTTTGTCCCGTTTTTCTTCTATTACATACAACGGTCCTCTATATAAACTTATAATTTTATTCCACTTTTATCTTTTCAGAATACAGCTATTATTACCTCAATCATGTGCAATCATAATCGTATCTCCAAATTTTTACACAACAACTTTTGAGCATGACTATTTACATAGTCCATTAATATTTCACAACTCCATTATATTTTTTTACGAAGTAAGGGGGGAGTGGGATTATACCATGAGCCGTGAGCAAATTTCAAAGGTTATTATTATTTATTGTGAGTAGTGTGTATTGGCGGCTTCTGTTACTGCCGTTGGAGTTAAGCCCTCAACTAGCCTGTTGATTGTATGAGGTTTTGACAGTAATTTACGGAATTGGGGCAACCAATTATTGGGTTGGACCCTCCATCAAGCATAACACCTAGAATATTTACATAAATAATATTTATCTCACAGCTCAATTTTTTAAAACTATTTACTAAGGAGGGCTATTAAAACCTATTCATAGGAGATTATTAAAGCTTTTTTTTACTATTGATTGTGAATTTAGTGTATTAGACGGTTTTGTTAATGTCTTGGCTGTCAAGTTCTTCTGTTAAACTAAACTATTTCAAACTTGACTTTTTATTAATTCAAACTAGGGGGCAACTCCTAAGGGGGCATGGGGGCTGAGCCCCCATCGAGCCGTAGGCGAGTCTATAATATATACAGCCCCATGTGTAACTGACTGACTGACTCACTCACTTATATGGGATACGAATTTCTGACATAACTATTTAAGCTAGAGACTTGAAATTTGGCATACCTCTAGTCTGAATAGTCAATGCTAAGTGTAAAATCTTAAACTTGCAAATTTGTAGTTTTAACCTACTAAAAAAAATTCAAAATTGCGGACTTCCGAAATTGTAATTTTAGTTTTTTGGCTCTAGCGGCCAAACGCTTCGTCCTATCTAAAATCTGAGAACAATATTACGATAGGGAATTGAATTATCTACAATTTTGGTTATGTGACTTTTTATCATATCTCACACCGTTAAGCCTCCAGAGCGTTTTTAATGAAACCCCATTTTCGGTTTTCGGGCTCTAGTTACTAAACGGTTTGTTCTACAAAAATGTTCACAGGACAATTTTGATAGATCTTTGAAATATCTAAAATTTTTATCCTTACATATTTCACCGTATCTCCTCTCATTTACTCACAAAATACATTTTTCACTTTTCCGGATTTTTGAACATAAGAGTAGGGGGACTTGGGGCTGCATACGCCTGCTGGTGGAGCCGGTGGAGCCGGTGGAGCCCCCCCCCGAGGACCACCCAAGTTGCGAACCCCCCCCCCCCCCCCGAGACCACCCACGAAGGTGGAGCCCCTAGACCACCCACGGCGTGTGCAGCTGCAGACCACCTGCCACCGTCCCTCCCTGGCCACATTCCACAAAGAGGGGAGTAATACAATACAGTACCTTCACCCCTGCGTGGGAGCGTCCGCCCGGCGACGTTACACAATAGCGCGTCTCTTATTTCCCGCCGTGCAGCTGCACCCGACCCTCCGACCACATTCCAGAGAGAGGGGAACTTCACAATGGACTCGCCCCTGAACGTCCACTCACCAACTGGCTAGTTACGTAACAACGCTTCTCCTATTTCCCGCCACTAAGCTGCGCGTCCCTTCCACGACCGCCATCTTAAATCATTCTGCTTCGAGTCGCTGCCCAGTACAGACGTGCCTGCTCATCGCTCCGCCACTTCTGTCTACCAGCATCAGTGCCAGTGCTAGTGTTTGTGCATTCCTTGGAATACTCTTCACTTCAAATGTAAGTATCATTTATCATCTACAATAACTAGTTATAATTAAATATAGTTTTTACTTTTTATTAGATTTCAGCAATTTTGACTTTGTCAAGAAACTCAAAGAGTACGATGATAATAGTTTTCACTGCTTCACGCACAAAATGTTAAACATATGCAAATAAATATTTTAATTTTACTAAACTATTCAAAATAGTAGTTAGCTTTTGTCCCACATAGACTATGAATTGTAGCGCAACTCTTTAAACATCTTGTTACATTTTATCTTATTGAACATAAATTATAAATCCATTATTGAGTCTCTGTAACACATATTAATTTTTTTTCTTTTTTTTAATTTTATCTTTGCCTATAAAATGAAAGAGTAGGTTGATTATAGTTTACACAAAATGCTAAACATATGCGAAAAAATATACATATTTTAATTTTATAAAACTTTCAAAATAGTAGATTGGTTTGGTCACTTATAGACTATGTTTCGTAACTCAATTAGTTTAAACATCCTGTTACATTCTATCTTTTGAACATAAATTCTAAATCCATTATTGAGGCTCTGTACCATATATTTATTATTATTTTTATTTATTTATTTTTTATTTATTTATTTTTTATTTTTATTATTTTTTATATTTTTTATATAATTTTATTCTTGTTTATAAACTGAAAGAGTAGGTTGATTATAGTTTACACTGCATCATACACAAAATGCTAAACATATGTGAAAAAAGAAAATATATATATTTAATTTTATAGAACTTTAAAATAGTAGATTGGTTTGGTCACTTATAGACTATGTTTCGTAACTCAAATAGTTTAAACATCTACCTGATTTGTTCATATTACATGCAAATTTTAACAAACATATTAAGTTTCTGTAACGAATGTGCGACAGTAACATATTATGAGACTTTATATTCAGGTAAACTGTTTATTCGATATTAGAGCAGTTTAAAGACTTAGTTTAGAACTTAAACCTTTATTACTATTTATTTCATGTATAGTTAGTAGAGTGAAGGCATAAATGGATTTCTTGTGACTGTTGGATTAACTCTGAGAATTACAACAAATTTCTAATGCGCAGCGTTATTTGTTTACAGATCATCATGAACAACGTTGACCGTCGTTTTGCCTGCGTCCAGTGCGGCCAAGCATTCACCGAGAGGCGAAATGTCTTACGCCACGTCCGTGCAGTACACCGTGGAGCTAACATCCCGTGCACGGAGTGTGACGAGACGTTCTCGAAGGAGGACGCTCTACGCCGCCACATCACCAGGAAACTTCGACCTCAGCCAGCAATGAACCCAGCATTTAGACCGGGTCAGTATTTTAAACATTAATTATATTTACTAAATAGTCATATGTCTGAAATTCTACTCTCTTTCGTAGTTTTCATAATGATGAGAAAGAAATCCAATTTGACATCTGATCCACTGTAACTCAGCTCACTTATTTGTTTCCAATTTAGTTCAACACTTTGTTGAGAACCACCAAATCTAACGCTTTTCATCATTCTCACTTAAAGTTCTTTAGCATTCGCACTATTGATGTACTTGTGATCAAAGATTTATACCTTTCACTATGTTTATACAAATAATATAAAATATTCTCATCATGTCTGTGCTGTTCTTTACAGACTTCGTGCCCACACCGAGTCCGGCGGAACCACGACCCTGCTCCTCTTCTGCTCCTGTCATTGAGCCGAGTCCCGGACCCTCCTCCGCTCCTGTCTTTGAGCCGAGGCCCGGCCCCTCCTCCGCTCCCGACGTCCAGCCGAGACCGGGTCCGTCCAATGCTCCGGAACTGGTTCATGCCCCAGGGCCTGCTGTAGTTCCCACAACAGGTATGTACTTATCCATTACTTTAAACTTTTAATTTACAAACTTACCTCAAATGTAAATATTTATTCAGATATTTCATCCGCACTAAATGGATCGAACTGTCAAAGAGTTCTATTGTAAAGACTAAACAATTTAATGTTAAATGAATCTCAGACATAATGTAGACGTTCAGAAAAATATTTTAACTTTTATCAATTATATCTTTCAATGATTTCCAATACAAAATAACTATATTAAACATTGAACTTAAACTTTCATATTGGTTTGAGAACTGAATCTTTTAGGTTGAGCATTATAATTACAAATGAGACTACAGTATTTTGTATTTTTTCAGGCCATGCGTGTGACGGGTGTGGCAAAAGCTTCACGAGGAAGTCGAATATGCTGATCCATGCCCGCAAACACTGCAAAGCACGCCGTGCGGAACAGCAGCCCAACGGAGTCCAACCACCTTCGCCTGCCCCCTCGTCGCCAGCATCAGTGGCAACATCAAGTGAAGACGACGAGGCGCCTGAGATCCCTGGCGGCTTAGCTCCTGCGGGTTTCGTGGAGATTGAGACGGCGTTCCGTGGGCGACTCAAGACCTACAGCCTAGCAGAGCCCGCGGACGAGTCAATCACACTGGAGGAGTTCCTTCTGTCGCTCAGGACTCAGGTAACCACACTCATGCGACAAATACTAAATCACACTCATGCCATCAAAGCCAACATCTGGGTCGAATGCGAATTTGTAAATATCCATGGCGATACTTGTAGGCGTGCCTTCAAGACAAAGAATGTCGAAATTCTCCATACGAGTGACATTGATGAAATTTGTCAAGCGTTTATTAATAAAATCTTGTTGGAGAAAGAGACATGCGAGATGAAGGGTTCGGGGTGGAGTTTTGTTAGGGTTTTAGATATGGAAGTGAGAGTCAATGTTTACAGTCCTATCAGAGGTAGCTCCTTCATCCCCCTTCCTCGCGATATCGCCATGAAAAAAGCCGTGGTAAATGTGTTCAACGTTGCGGATGAGCGTTGTTTTGAATACGCAATGCTTTCTAGATTTATTGAAAATGCTCGACGTGACAGGCTTACTGCTAACCATTTCACGGCAGAAGTCAGAGCACGGTCAAACCTAAATTTCGATGGACTGGAATTTCCAGTAAGATTAGATAAAATCCGCACGTTTGAGCGCAACAACCCCGGCGTAAGCATAAATGTGTACGGTTTGGACAAAAAGAAGCAGAAACACCACCAAAACAAAGAAGAGCACTATGTCTTCCCCCTTCGCGTCGTGGATCAAGAGCTACCGAACCACTTCGATCTGCTATTCCTAACTGATGAACGAACCACCCACTACACTTACATCTCAGACTTTGAGAGACTAGTTGTTAGGCAGATAACACTAGGTCATCGAAGATTATTCATGTGCAAGAGAAGCTTTGCGCATTTTGACAGCCGACCAAACAAACTGGGTCTCACAGGAGAGCAGCGGTTAGAAGAACACAAGCGCTACTGCTACAAAAACGCGCCATTGAGAACCGATGTTGCGGAAGAAGAGCACATCATGTTCAATCGGCCCCAGCGTACAAAGAGAAGCCGATTTACAATCTATGCCGACTTCGAGAGTATGCTCGTACCCTTTGAGGCTGAAAGGCCCATTCATCCCGCACCAACTGTTCAACCGCCTGCTTGGGACCCAGCAACTAATCGAACGATTGGCCAACAGCGCGTGGGTGGTTTACCAAACAATGTTAGGAATGTCCACAGACCGTACGCTTATGCGTATTACATTCGCGACGACCTAAAAACAGCCGACGAGGGAGACTGCGACGACGATGATCAGGATTCTAACACCTTCTCCAAGCTGCGGATGTACAGAGTCGAGGATGCTGCGCAGCATTTTATCAACGCTGTACGGGATGACGTACGGAAGATTGGCGACATCCTTTACGGCCAGCGCATGCCCGGAGACCCACCTCAGTTGACAGAGCAGGAAGAACTTCAATTCCGACGTGCCACTGTCTGTCACATCTGTAAACGGGAATTCGGCCCTAACGATGGTGAAGATAAGATGAAAGTTAGGGATCACCAACACTCGCCTCCGTACAACTACAGAGGAGCTGCTCATCGTTCGTGCAACCTCCGCTACAGAGAACAGGAGACCGTCAATATGTATTTTCATAACTTGTCAAACTACGACGCCCACTTCATCGTGCGTGAGCTAGGCGTGGACAAGGGAGACGTTGAGGTACTCGCCAACACCGAGGAGAAGTACATCACTTTCTCGAAGCGCTTCAAATATCCGGGCGCGGGCCGGCGGAACAGTATTAAATTACAGTTCGTCGATTCGTACCGCCTTATGTCGAAGGCTTTAGGTACATTGGCGTCGCTTCTGCCGGCCAACAAAATGCACATCACACGCGCCCGGTACCAAGACCAAGAAGACTTTGATTTGCTTCGAAGGAAGGGAATCTTTCCTTACGAGTACGTCACGTCTATGGAAGTACTAAATGACGATCACCTGCCACCTAAAGATGTCTTCGGAGAAAATGTCACCGACGAGGACTACGCACACGCCCAACGCGTATGGAACAAGTTCAACTGCATATCCCTCGGACAGTACGCAGAGATTTATTTGATTACAGACGTTCTACTGCTCGCCGACGTGTTCGAGGGATTCAGAGACATGTGTATGACACACTACAACTTGGATCCTGCACATTATCTGACGCTACCTTCATACGCGTGGGACGTAATGCTCCTCAAGACTGGAGTGGTGCTCGATACCTTGCGAGATGTCGACATGTACTTGTTCTTCGAGAAGGGCATCCGAGGTGGACTGACCCAATGCGTCACCAGGCACGTTGTCGCCAACAACAAATACACAAGAGCGGAAGATGGCGGCAACCGAGACGGCCAGGGCGCATCGACAAGTGGAGGTGTCGTAGAATACGACGATGATACATTTTTAATGTATTATGACGCAAATAACCTCTACGGATGGGCCATGTCAGAACCACTCCCCTACAAAGATTTTGAGTGGTTGTCGCAGCAGGAAATCGACGACTTGAACATCATGGACATACCGGCAGACGGTGAGTATGGATACGTTTTGGAGGTTGATCTCGAGTACCCAAGAGACCAGGCACTCCACGACAAACACCGCGATCTCCCGTTCTGTCCGGAAGTACGAAAGTCGCCGGCTTACCAGCTGCCCTACTCATCAGAAGACATCATTAATAGCGGAGCAGGACAATCCAGCAAATTAATGGCTACTCTCACGGACAAGGATGAATACGTGATCCACTATCGTTACTTACAACAAGCGATCGAGAATGGACTGCGTTGTCGCCGCGTTCACCGGATTATGCGTGTTAAACAGTCGCCGTGGTTAAAACGGTACGTGATGCTGAATACCGAACTAACACGGCAGGCCACCAACAAATTCGAAGTAGAAATGTTCAAATTGATGGTCAATGCTGTCTACGGTATGAGTCTCCAGAATGTGAGAAAACACCAAAACATGAAGATCGCCACATCCCGCAAGACATACACGAAATACGTGGCCAAGGCGAATTTCAATGACCGTATTTGGTACGACGAGAACTTGGCACTACTAAATATGGCGAAAGTAGGAGTTGTACTCAACAAGCCAGTCTATGCGGGAATGTGCATTCTGGACCACAGTAAACGGTGGATGTACGGTTTTCACTACGATATGGTAGAAAGGTACGGCATCGAGAATATAAAGATGGCCTACATGGACACAGATGGTATCGTCTACGCCATCCGTACCCTAGACGTCTACCGCGACATGATGACGCACCTGGACGACTTCGACACCAGCAACTATCCCCAGAACCACATGTGCTACGACGGGCGCAACGCTAGGGTTTTGGGGAAATTCAAGGACGAAGTCGGTGGGAGAGTTATTAGGTTATTCGTCGGCTTGATGGCAAAATTATATTGTATGGTATCCGGAGGCTTTACGTGTGCTGTTGGTAACGGAGATGACGACGACTGTGGTGCGCCTCCGCCGATAAAGCGGGCAAAGGGCGTCAACCGCGCCGTAGTTGCAAAGGAACTGTCCGTACAAGATTACCTAGATTGTTTATACAACAAGACTATCAAAAGTACGGACAACCAGAGGTTCCAAAGCAAACACCACATAATCTACACCGTTGTGGTAAGGAAGCGGTCCCTGGCACCATATGATGATAAACGTTACGTAATGCCAGAGGACGGAATAAACACGCTTCCGTGGGGGCACTATGCTATTCCCCCCAGGGCGCCACCGTTACCTCCAGCTCTACCAGCGCCGATGGACGTAGACGACTAGACAGTATAATTTAAGTCGCATGAGTGTGATCGGGTAGGCTCTGTTCGGATCTCGGGTGTGTGATGGACTGTGATATGGACTGTTTATGGACTGTTGTGGACTGTGATATGAACTTCTATTTATTTTTGTGGTGTACATTTTCTTGTTGTTACTTGTATGTAAATTTTATTAATGAATCAAATTCATTTTTGTTGACCATTTTATGTTTTATCTTTGTTAAATAATGTATAAAGTTTCTATCTGCTGATTCAATATTCCTCCTTTTTCAATACACTTGATGTTAGACTTAAGATTACTTCAATAAATCTAGTCATTTGTATTGACATTCTTGTTTTAATTTTCCAGTTTTACACATAGTAATAAGATCATTCACTGTCAGACTCTTTGCTTTTAAAAATACTAAGATATCAAACTCTTTTCACTTTAAAAGTAAAATATAAATGACGAGTCTGCACAGAGGTGTACAAATACTTAAACTATCAGACTCTTTTGAAATGTCAAATTACTGGACTCTCTGATCTTTGAAAGTAAAAATGTAATGTCGAGTCTGCATAAAGGTTAAACTAAAAGGCTCTTTTCACTTTGAACTGTTATGTCAAATATGTGTAATGAGTAAATTATCAGACTCTTTTGAAATACTGAGTTACTAGACCCTCTGGTCTTTGAAAGTAAATTATAAATGTTGAGTCTGCACAAAGATTAACTATCTGATTTTTCTAAATGCACTTTGAAATATTGAGCCTATTCAAAAATGAAAACTTACATACTAAAAGGAAATGAAAAGATTGGTGTTTGTTGAGTACTCATTTTTTATTACAAGAAGAAAAAAATTACAAGATAAATGAAAAAGAGTTTTACTTTACAATACAAAGAAAGATATAAAAGATTTTTACAAAGAAAATAGTAAAAAATTGCTACAAGTGTTTATACAATCTGGTGAATAGTTTTCTGATCATCGCATCATTGTGAGCGGTGGAGGTGTCGTCGAAGAGCTGCACGAAGTCCATCATCCTCATATCATGGTGAGTTCGGTAGTACAGGTAAGTCAGGCAGTAGTGACCGCAGACTGTGCTGTCATCATCTTGTAGGCGATACTCGTTGTACAGGTAACGACGAGCGTTACGTCTCAGGAATCCTTGGTAAAAGTACAGATGTGGGGGGTGTCCGTAACTGTCGAAGAATTCAATGACATCACTCTTTCGGTCCAGGTAGAATGCAACCCAGTGCGTACCGTCTTCATTGTGTGGATCGGTATTCACAACGATTGCTGTAGACGGGGAGATGCGATGAGGTAGTCGGTCGGCGGCGTAGACCCCATGATTGTGCACTGGCAGAGTCGATAGATATTCCTCAATCTGATTGGTATTCATTCTACGGTGTCGATGCCAACAGTTGCAGCGGTAGTACTTGTTGTAGTGCTCGTAGACGTGTGAAAACAAGAGCAGAAATATGAACTTTTTTCATCAGTAGATTCCAATTCATCGTCAATATTGTTAGTCAAAAACAACCATCCGTGTAATGCTATGCAATTGGACAGTGAACATCGGTGGTTAGGTGATCTGTGATGACGACATCGCAGCGTGGATTTCGAAAGTAGATTGTTGATCGTCGCCAGTGAACCGCATCCGATATCGTCCAAGTCGATAACGTTGGTAGTGCAGTGATCAATAACTAAATGTCTGTATATAAAACTCTTCTTTTCCGATCCTTTGACATAGACGGTGTGTCGTTTGGCGATCGTCTTTCGTAGCTTTTGTTCCAAGTCGTAGTAGCCGATGTCCCCTTGATCCCACTTCAATCCGTGGTAGTGTTTCGATAGCCAGTGTGATTCTCGATGTTTGTCGATGGTCAGTTCGTCCCTGTTGAATGGTGGTTTGGCGATGTGATGCATCAGTAGTATCCCGCTGTCCACTTCCATAACGCAGACTTCCTTCATTATGTAATCATTGATGTTGTCTTTGAAACTCTGGAAATCAATAATGATGGGAGCAGCCAAATTCCTGCAGCGTTCTCTGCGTAAGCGATCCATCTCGTACGAGTGCCGGTGAGAGACTAGCCACCAAAGTCGACCATCACGTTGCGGTGTCGATCGATTTCAATTACGTTGTCAAACTCTGCGTACACCAAACAGTTGACAGTCTCGGCTAGCGCGGTGCCGAATCCCAGCTCCATGCGCACGCTGCCGTTGCGTACGAGATTCCAGTGGCCGGTATCGCTGGCAGACAGGTCGGGTGTCAGATCAAACACTAGCAGACAGTAGCCGTTTTCGAAATCTTCTCTGCTAATCACGTTTCCAGCGTCTGAGAAATGGATCCCCGTGCCGCTGAATATTGTGTTGTACGCCATAACTGACTTTGCGCTACCGGCAGGAGAGAACTTGGGTTGGAGCGGCTTGGCCGGCACTTGTTCACCGTCCACGTACAGTGAGAAGTAGTTCAAATCGAAATTCTGGAAATTGTACGGATTCTTTTTGACATCACCGTTGAATGCGGCATTGGTTACCATACCGACAATCACGCGCTTCGGAACTTGTCCCAGAAATACGTTGTCCAGAGTCTTGCTCCTTATGCCGGAAGCGAGCGTGAAAGATTTCACGTCCACTCGTGTGATTGGATATTCAGCGGTACCGGACTGCAGTATCTTGCTGTGCGCCAACAGTACGGTCGGGCTGACTTTACATCTTCTAATCCACAGGTTCGCATCGACGATATGCACTTTGTAGTCACCTTCGTGTACCATCATGGAGAATGCGTCTTTCGACCTGTTTAACTTGAAGCGTAGCTCGACTCCGTTCAAAAGATATTTATTCTGATTACACATGTCCAAATGCAGATGACCGACCATATCGATTTCTCGTCCTCCTTTCGTTAGCTTACGTCTCTTTTCCAATCCATCATTATCGTCTTCGGTGTTTTCCATATGGCCTGAATCATCGGCGTTCCACAGCACGGACGATAGGTGTGATTTCCTGGCATCGAATCCGTAGTTCAATACTGTTTCGATGTACGCTCGATAGGCGTAAGTGTTGTTCTATGGTGTAACCAATTTTTGATTCATGCAAGTGTCCACTTGACTGAACAACGAGTGTAGCCAGTTATTTATCGGACCGGCTTTTGTTGCATCGGCCGCAGCGATCGCCGTTCCGTCCGCCTTGATTATCGATGCTGTGACTTCCAGCATTGTTTGCGATAGATCGGTGTACTCTTCACCATTGCCGGGCACTACAAATTCTATCGGTGAGTCGTCCGTCAGTGTGGATATCGGTTTGTATTGAATCCATTTTCCATTTTCGATACTCGTCTGTGTGGGCGGTAGTGAAAACAAGTCCAGCTCCGTCTTGACGCATTCGCATGATCTTTGATGTATGAACGACATGATTAATTAAAAATATCCCTTATTGCCTTTGCTGCTTTCCTTTTATTTTTAACTGCTGCTTTTCTCTTCTTGGACGGCGATGATGACGTCCTTCCTCTAAGGAGTTTAGCCAGAGACTGAGGTGTGACACGCAGTGTGCGACCGCTACTCGATTGTTTCTTGCCACCACGCATTGCGCGCTTCGCGGAAGTCTTGCGCGTTGCGCGTTTCGCGCCACTCTTACGCGATCCGCGCTTTTTGGATACCGGCCGCAGACGCTTGACACTGCCACCGCCACCACGAAGAACTCGTTCAATCTTGTCATCGGCCGTGCGTTTCAACGAGCCGGTAAACTCTTTCATGCGCTCCTCTGCCGCATCTCTGGGATGTTTCGTACGTAGAGTCACATCACCGAGGAAACCCATTCCGGACTTTAACGCTTCTCTGCCCAATGCTGCAACTCCGCTCTTGATTATCGGAGATACGGTGCGAAACATTCCGCCCAAGAAGCTGCCGACTCCGTGTCCTCTCTGGTAGGCGGCACCGCGAAACACTTTTTTTTGGATCCGCCCGTCTGCGAATGCTGGCGATAGTAGTACGCCATGTACGGATCGTTCGAAGCCATTATTACAGTTAATTATTATGCAGAGCTCTTCTGAAATGCAGCTTCACGTACGACGTCCCGAACAGGAATGACAGGTTTTGCCCCGTGTGATCCCTGAGGTCGATTTCTACAGTCTCGAATGCTCCTTTGGTGATTGGTACGTAATGCGGGCTGGTGTACAGTACAGTCTTATTGGCACCGTGCACGTAGTCGCCTCTGTCAATGTTGATGATCTTCAATAGTGGGGCAGAAGTGTCGCCGATCAATTGTGGCTCAATCAGATCGCAGTACACGTACATATTAGCTGGAAGCCCCATCGATAGATTCGGCGGCCATGACGCTTTATTGTTTTTCACAATGTCCTTCTGTTGCGGATCGAATCCCAATTGTAAAGCCAGTTTATTGTCTAAATGTATCGCAACCACGTCTTCTTTCAGTATTTTTATTTCCACTCTGTCCGCATCTTTGTCATAAGTGAACTCCACGTAATCGATGAGGCCCTTCGCATCATTGATCATATTCAGTAGTTCAGTTATATTCTTGTAGTAACCCATGTCCAGAGTAAACGTGTACTTGTCTGTATCTCCCAAATCTATGGCGGAAAGAATAGTATCCTGTTCGATTATTATAATCTCGTTTTTGTTCACTAATGGAAATGAGCATGGATAGTGAGATTCCACCAGAGCCATCTCCCACGCACCTTCCAATCGTATCTGTTTCGAAAGATGCGTATTGTAGTTTGATACCTTATTGTTGGGGAAATATTCCATAGAACTGTTGCTGGGCAGCGTCAGGAAGAATTGCGAGTTAGACATTTTGTAAGTCTTGCGCTCTCACCCAAGAGTTAAAATCGTCTCCGTAACCTCGCCACTTGACGTAATAACGCTTACTGGCGCCTTTGCCACGAGTGTCTAGTATTTTGTCAATAGTTGATCACTCCGATAGATTACTTTCTGTAATTCGTGTTCGTAAAACTGGCCGGTCAAACATTCACCTTTGAGGTCCGCCAGCGTGTACATGGGCAACGGCATCAGAGTGTTCACTTTACGAATAGTAAACACTTCGTTACTCCAATTGGTCTCGTAGCCTTTGGCGAACGTGCCCTTCTCCTTTGCTATGCGCACTGTGTCACCAATCTTGAGTTTGGGCTTAACACGACGTGGAATTTTACTCTACATGCGTTGTAGCACTTGTGTTATCGTCTGATCATTTTTCACATCGATGGGACGCAATCCACCACCGAGACTCTTGTGTTCGCTGGCATTGTATGCTTTCACCAGTTTGTTCAGTACATCGATATATCGGGAAGTGTTTTTATAAGTCAGGTAGCGCCACATGCGAGACTTTAATGTGCGGTTCACGCGTTCCACTACTGCCGCTTTAACATCGGGATTCTGCGTAGTCACATATTTTATTCCGTACTTTTTGAATAACTGTCTGGTCTTGGTGCCGGTAAACTCTGTTACTCTGTTCCTTTGTCAGACTGGAGGCAACGCGGAGTTTTAGTCGCTTCTTTGAATATTTCTTCGAATGCCGCTGCCACTTCTGCACCTTCCTTTCTCTTCAACGCTCTCACGTACAGACGTTTACTGAACACGTCTATCACGGTCAGCAGGTAATTGACTCCATCGTTGTATTTACTCAATCCTCGCATATCATTCAAGTCCGCTTGCCACAGTTCGTACGGGCCGAAAACAGAGTACTGGTTGCGCGGGAAGCGTTTACGGGCCGGCTTGTGTAATGTATAAGTATCCTGTGATTGTAGCCATTCGATTACTTTCGACTTTGAAATATCTCTCTTGCGTGCAGCTCGCACTAGCGGTGCGACACCACCGAACGCACCGGGCTCGCCGGGGTTGTAATAGAGACGGTCCATACTCACTTGGCCGGATACGGTTCCCACCTGTCTAGAAAGCCCAGCGGCTCCCTGTCCCACTGGTATTCGTCTCTTATTATGGGAGTTGACGCAGCATAGCCGCCAGTCGTCGCTTCTTCAATCGGTGTTTTCGCTAGATAATCATCGACCTCACGTAATGTTCTCTGTAATGATGTCTCACCGCGCCGCTCCTTAGCTCCTCGTTTCACTGTTGCCCACGAACGTAGCCGCTCTCGCATCGGTGTTCTGCGCGGTGATGGTGCACTCGGTGAACTGGTCATCCGCAATGATGATTTGAATGTGTCATTCAATTCCCGTAAGGCTCTGGTATTATTTATAAATTCTAGAGGTACATTCATTTCTTTCAAAGCGGTCATCACTTCCATCCATCCTGGCGGTATACGTTCGGTCATTCGAACTCTCACTATGTTATTCAAAATATCAACTATATTCGCATTCGGTAGTTTTCGACCATCGATAAACACCGAGTAGTTGATATCCCAACTGATTCGACTATCGGGTTTTTTCATAAAATGTAACAGATTGCGGGCGTCACTCCTGTATGTCTTTGAGAACATTTCGACAATCTCATCGACTGGCCCTTCCGCTGCAGCCCGTGTCGGGTGTTGGGCATCATCACCGAATGTCGCATCCACGATTGGGATATTAATCGGCTGGCGATTATTAGAGGCGAAGTGTAAGAAACGTTGTAACGCCTGATTGTACAGTTTCCATTTTTCACTATCGTCTATATTCTTGTTATTCATTATTTTCTGCATCTCCACATCCAGTCCTTCCGTAGTGGACAAATTGTTTGACGGCTTCTCCGATGATGTAGCCTGTAAACGCTCAACAAGCTCTTGCGGGACGATGGCCATCTTCTTTGCGTGCTCCATTATTGATGTGCAGCAGCGGCGGCCGGTCGGAAGTGTAGTTTAACGGTCAACGCTCCGTGACGGAATGAGAGATCTCGCTTTAAGATGTCCAACACATAAATTCTCACACTTTCGAATGTCTTCTTTTTCACCGGCACGTAGTGCGGATCACTTATGTATGCCGTCTTGTACTTCCATAATCATTTAACGAGTGGGATATATTGATAATCCTCAATAGTGGTATACGGAGTTCGCTTAAAATTTGTTCTTCAGCCAGATCGCAGTTCACGAGCATATGTGCTGGTAAACCAAGATTTAAATTAGTCGGTCTAGTACTCTTAAGTAAACCTGGTTCAGATATTATATCATCTGTCGATGCTGTTCCCAACTGAAGTGCGAGTGAATGGGAATAAATCACTCTTGTGACAGGTCCCAACGCATTTCCTAACGATACTTTAACACGCTTTGCTTCGTCAAGACTGAATATAGTTCCAGTTTTCTTTACATAATTCAGCCCATTGATGTGTTCCACCAATTCTTCAACTGAATTGTAGTATCCGGGTTTTGGTCTATCGATGTGTGCGAATATTTTGGGTTTCTTATTGGTCGGTTCTTTGATGTCTGATTCACCTTCCTTGTTGGCTGATTTACCTTCTTTGTTGGCTGATTTACCTTCTTTTCCCACAGACTTCTTGGGTTCTTCCTTTTTTGTACCAACTACTTGTATCAAAGCATCGGACCCTACTGTTGAGAACGAACATGGGTAATGCACTTCTACGAGCGCTACTTCCCAATCTCTACTGTCCAAGCAAATGAACTTCGGTAGTTGTACAGTAAAATCAGACGTGATATTTTTCGGATAATAATTTGCTGAGCGGGGCGTACCGCTAAGTAAAGTCAAATAAAATGGTTTCGTCTGGACATCCATTTCACTTTCCTAATGCACTACTGACTGCTGCCTGTAACACTGTGCCCAACAGTAATGGAATAAACACTCCGCCGCCTTTCTGCACTAGATAATTTCGTTTCTTTCCCCAACACTCTCCTTGTCTTACTAAGCGTCTCAGAGTCACTTTATGTTTACTCAACTGGCTTTTAGTCTTACTCGACAGAGGCACGTTCCCACGTAGCACGTTGTAGGCACACTCGCAGACTGAATGAATGCGACTCTTGTCACAGACCTTTAGCAGAGCCTTTCGTTCCTTGGGTGTGGCGTGTATCAGTGCTCTGAGCAACGGTGCGTCCTTCTTCAAGCACGACATGATTGCAACTGACTAGCTATTTTTTCTTTGGCAAGTACACGTAGTTTACACGATCCTCGGGGAATATGCAAGTGCGTACTCTCATGTCCTCGGATGTCGACTGTTTCAAGTCCAAAAGCAGGTAACCGTGTGCCTGTTTCGTGGCATCACTGTAGGCTTCCTCTATGAACTTTGGACTGTCTGGATATATCTGCCTGGCTAAATATCTGATTTGTACTCTGTCTCTGGGATTTTTAAAAAATATAATGTAGTGAGCATTAAGTGAGATGTCTCTCTGCCCACGTCCCTGATGAAAAAGATTTTGAGTAATGAAAAACACACTGATGTTGCGGTGATGACATCCTTTCGTGAATAGATCCACCACTCTATCGTCTGCCTCACGCATCATATCGTCAATTATAACCAGTATCGGTTCCTTACCATCATAATCACTCAAGTCTGGTAAACCCTCGATGTGGTTTATTTTGGAATCACTTACATCACCTCCCCCTCCACCACTACCATAATGCCAGTTGATTTTGGCAAATTTTACATCACACATTTCATCTATGTGTACAATAAAGTTGGAAACAAAATGTGATTTACCACTACCTGAAGGACCCGCCACAATGGCTGAGAATGGATGTTGCCACTTCAAGCTCATGACTGCTACTGACACTAAAACTAAATACCACACACACTTTTTCTTAATATAAAGGTTTGGGGTTTCATCTTAAAATAAAAGACATTAGTTTATGCTGTAATGTACATGGATTTTTACTGCTTACGAAAGCTATCAAAATTTATAAAGGTTAATTAAATCTTGAGTCTTCTTTTTCTTGCTTTACAAAAATTCCAGTGGTGTGAATTTACTGCCTGGAAGTGGACTGCGCTTCACCAGACGAAGGCGATCTCCGAAGCCGCTGTTGTACCGCTCGATGTCGTGATCGCTCAGGACTTGGTTGAAACGCCTGGGCAGGTAGACTCGTAGGAAGAAATCATCGCCGACTTGTCCCTCGAGAATGACGACGACTGTCTCGCCGAATGGAGTGTCACACGCTCCATCCCGCTGATCGCATAGCTGCACTCCTCTCGCAGATCAGACAGGCGGCTGTATGCCGGAGATCTGGACTTGCAGGTGTTCAATGATGTCCGCAGGTCCATCGTTACACCAGGTGTGGACTCTGAAGTCATGCTGCTGCTGCTGCTCGACATGGTAATGATGAGAGAGTATGTGGATGATGCGACTAGTCGAAGTGGTCTCCAGGCGAAGAATGATGCTCGGTCGGTCCGTTCGTTCGGTTTTTGTTGCCCGCGACGCCATCTTGGAATTTTTTATGTGCGCAGGTGTTCAGTACAGGTGGTCGATGAAACGTGAGAAGGGTCGTCCCGCAGGTGTTTGGCACATTCCACAGTGTCTAGACATCGTAAATCTTCTTTTGTTTGCACAGGTGGTCGATGAAATCTGAGAAGGGTCGTCCCGCAGGTGTCCAATCTTTTGTTTGTGCAGGTGGCCGGATGCAGGTGGTCGATGAAATTCGAGAAGGGTCGTTCCGCTTCTTTTGTTTGTGCAGCTGGTCGATGAATTCTGAGAAGGGTCGTCCCGCTTCTTTTGTTTGTGTAGGTGGTCGAGAAGGGTGGCGGCCATCATGGATTTTTTATGAGCGTAGGTGTTTGGCGAGGTCGCACTCCACAGTGTCTAGACGTTGATCCTACAATGTTTTCTTGGTGAGTCTTCTACGCGCAGCTTGCTTTTTCGGTTTTAACACTGGCTTTTTCGGTTTCTCTACTGTCTTACTGTATCGTGTTACTGTTTGTGTCAAGCCGCTAATCTTCGGTACTCCCATAGCTTTATTAATCCACATATTCTCTGACTTGTCCACTACCTGGTTGACGCTCTCGTATAATTCACTATTCTTGTCTATAAATAATCCGCATCTGTACACCATATCCAAACCGTCATACATTTCCATTTTTAATAGCACTGGTCCGCTGTTTGATGGATTTTGTACCGCGTAAAATTGTCCATTTTCAAGCCATGACACGATGGGGCAGTCATCTGAAGGTTTTGGAACCCATCCTGGTTTTGCTGTTTCTTCCACTTTAGGCTTAGGCGTAGGTCTTATCCTCTTCTTGGGTCTCGGTGGCGTAACTGGTATCTGCTCAACTGTAGCGTTGTCATCCGCAGCGTTGATGTCGGCCATGAATGCATTCAAGTAGTCGTCTATTAATCCGGACGCGCTCATGTCTGTACCGCACGAGTGACTGTGTAAGACTGAGTGAAACGCTTACTTGCAGTGTATGAGTCGAACGACATTTTGTAAAAAGCGCGCGGGTTTCAAGGACGGACGGATGGTTATGTAACTAACGTTGATGGTGTGGGTAGCGTTTAGGCGGGAAGCAAATTATGTAAATTGAAAAATGAAAATAAATGAAAATAAACGAAAATAAATGAAAATAATCGAAAATAAATGGAATAAACAAAAATACATGAAATAAAGGAAAAAAAATAAATAAAATAAAGGAAAAAAATGAATAAATTAAAAAAAAAATTTCAAATACCTCTACTAATTCGGGGGGGGGGGGGGGCTCGCAGCTTGGGTGGTCCTCGGGGGGGGGGGGTGGGGGGGGTGGGGGGGGGGCTCCACCGGCTCCACCGGCTCCACCAGCAGGCGTATGCAGCCCCAAGTCCCCCTACTCATAAGTAGTGGGAAAACACCGGTTCTGGAACAATAGAGAAAACCTAATTTTAGTCCGGATGAGCTAGAAACTCGAAATTTGGTACACACGTAGTTTGTATGGTCAATACAAAGGGGAAATCGCAAAACATTTATTTTTCAAATTTTAACCCCCTAAAGTTTTGTATGGTAAAATCTACACCATGTAAGGCTTTTTCTAAATACGCTGTAACTTTTGAACGAGAGGTCCTATCTCGAATCTGAGGGATAATTCATAGTCAGGAATTAGACACTCTACAAGTTTAGTCCTGTGAAATTTTGCTGTATCTCTCTCCCTTCACCTTTAAAAAGGGGCGTACTTTCAACATTTCCAATTTTTTTCACAAAAATTTCGCTATTTTAATATTTTTATTTACTAATATTGCACACGGATGCTTGAACTTTAGTAAATATTATGATCTCAACTAGATCTTACCATAGCGGCAGCCATTGACCAATTTAAATTATTATTAAGTCTAAAAATGTTTTTAAAACTCAAAATTCTAAACATTTTTTCGTGTAAAGTGTTGTAAATTACTTTATTCTGCCAAATATACTTCAATATTGACATTTTTTGTTAGTATTATATTCTATTTTTGACACTTTACAAGTTTGGTTCTATGCAATTTTGCCGTATCTCACCTTCTTCACCAGTAAAGAGGGGCGTAATTTCACAATATCTCAATTTTTCACCAAAATTGTTCTATTTCAATATTTATCGTTTACTTTTATGACACATACATGCCTCAAATTTTGTGTATACTATGAATTTCTATAAAGAAGCCATTTGCAGATTTCAATCCAAGATTAGTAAACAAACTGAAAATACTAAATTATTTACCTTTTTATTTACAGTTTTTGGTGATTTTGTTGAACCCGGTAAAGATACGGTTATACCGATATATTTTTGTTCAGCATTATATTCTTTTTAGATACTCTATAAGGTGGGCCCTTGAGATTTTGTAGCATTGCAAAATTTTGTGCGATTTGTAGAATTGCACTCTTTTCTCCTCAAAAGGGGCATATTTTCAATATTCTTTCACAAAAATTGAGTAATTTCAAACATTTTTTTTATTGTTATGACACTTAGATGAATGAAATTTAGCTACACGCACATACCCTGAGCATTGAATATAAAATATAAAACAAAAGTATCAATTTGAACTTTAAATATCAAGAGAATATCTTAAATGCTTTAGAATTCCTGAACTATTAAACTAAGTCAGAGAAGATAAGTATAGAGTTGGGGTGGAGGCCTCAACTAGCCTGTTCAGTTCTTAAGACTTAGAACAATTAACGAATTCGGGGCAACCCCTAATGGGGGCATGGGGGCGGAGCCCCCATCGAGCCGTAGGCGAGTCTATATTATATACAGCCCCATGTGGAACTCACTCACTCATCCATACAAATTATAGACCACTTGGGGGTGAGCTGGAAACGTGATTTTTGGCATGCGGGTGGCTGAGGGTCTGATACCCCCGGGAAAAGTATGAAAACCGACAATTTTTCATTTCAACCCCCCCAAAAAAATAACGAAGGGTGGAAACCGGTAAACCGGAAATGTAAGGTTTTACTATTTTCGCTGTAACTTTTGAACGAGTGGTCCTATCTTGAATCTGAGACAAAATCGTTAGTTTGGAATTAAACGCCCTACAAGTTAGGTCCTATGACATTTTACCGTATCTCATCCCCTTCACCCTTAAAAAGGGGCGTACTTCCAAAATTTCAAAATTCATCAACAAAAATTGCACTATTTTAATATTTTTCCTTTACTATTATGGCACATCGATGAGTGAAGTTTTGTTCATATTTTTCCCTAATATAGATCTAACTACAGTAGCATTCATTCAACAATTTAAACCTAACTTTTGTCAAAAAAAATCGTAAACAAACGAAATCCTTAACATTTTTTCATGTATTGTGTTTGTAATTTACTTTTACCTGGTAAATATACTGCTATATCGATACATGTTTTGCCAGTATTGAATTCTATTGTAGATGCTCTACAAGTTTGGTCCTTTGATATTTTATTGTATCTCATCCCCTTCACCCTTAAAAAGTGACGTACTCAAAAAATTTCAAAACTCACAAAAAATTGCACTATTTTAATATTTTTCATTTACTATTATGGCACATCGATGCATGAAATTTCGTACATATTATGCCCTAATATATGTCTACCTATAGTTGCATTCATTAACCAATTTCAACCTAAGTTTAGTCCAAAAAATCGTAAAACACGAAATCCTTATCATTTTTTCATGTATAGTGTTTGTTTGTAATTTACTTTAACCTGCAAAATATATATACATACATCGTATGGCTGTCATAACCAGCTACCATCTTAAAAATAATAATAATAAAATAAATAAAAGATGTTCTGCAGTGCAAAGCACCTGCGTCAATACAATACCTGGTAAATATACCGCTATATCTATGAATGTTTTTCGAGTATTGTATTCTATTTTAGATGCTCTACAAGTTTGGTCCTTTGACATTTGTCCGTATCTCAACCCGTTCACAGTTAAAAAGAAACGTATTTTGAAATTTAACAATTCTTTGAAGAAAATAGTTATTTTAATACATTTTATTTACTATTTTGGCACATCAATGCGTGAAATTTAATACATATGACCTCATCCATATCTTACTATAGTAGTAACGATTGGCCAATTTCAATCTAATTTTAGTCCTAAAAAATCGTAAAAACATGAAACTCAACATTTTCTCATGTATAGTGCTTGTAATTCAGTTTAGACTGGTAAATATACTACTATATCGAAATATGTTTTTCCAGTAATGTATTCTAATTAAGATGCCTTACAGCTTTAGTCCTGTAACATTTGTCCGTATCTCACCCCCTTCACCCTTAAAAATGAACGTACTTTTAAAATTTTACAATTGTTATAAAAATTTGTTAACCGCTTGATTACTCTTAGAAGCCCTGGACAATACTCTTTACGTTTTCTTTTGTTGAGGGGTTGCCGCTTCGTGTTCATTATCTACAGTTTCCTCTGATGTTGGCCTACGCTATAATCGGAAACGACAATTAAAACTAATCAATCACCTCTATTATAAATTTAAGAGCTTCAATAAAACTACCTCTCCATTTACACGCTATATTTAATTTAAAACATTTTTTATTTTAACCAATTCAAGGATACCATCAAGGGGCATGGGGGCGGAGCCCCCATCGAGCCGTAGGCGAGTCTAAAATATATACAGCCACAGTTGTAACTCACTCACTGACTCACTTAGGTATACATACTTCTGACCCCACTGTCTGAACTATGTAATTGGAAGTTATTCACCTACCTAGGTAAAATTGTGTATACCAGAATAAAATTTTAAAACTGCCAATTTAAACAAAAATGCCGCAATGACAAGCATTTTTATACTTTGTTTCTCGCTGTCACAGTGTCCAACACGGCAGTGCTGCCATGTGGCGCTTTTGGATACTAGCTTGTGCCGTGATCTTAACGTAATATATCCCATTACTTTGTACAATACTTAATAGACTGTTAATTATTATCTTTCTGTTTTACTAGTGTTTTATATTTTATTTTATACACACTTAAAGTATGTATTTGAGAATTGTTTTGTAACTATTGAACAAAACTAATTGATTGAAATGTTAGGTTCTCGTTTTATTTTTAATTTATTTTAGATTACTTATTCAAATTCACCATTTATCATATCCGGACGAATTGCGCATGAAATGAACTACTATATATTGTTTCAACTAAGCATGAGAGGTAGTTTTCTTGACATTGTAATTGTAATACACAATATAAAACCTTTTCTTGAATTGACAATACGGTTACATTGGTCCTAGCCAGTGTGCCCATTGCAGTGTCCAACACGGCAGTGCTCTTGTGTGGCGCATTAAAACCGCACAATTCATCTTTTACACGACTGAAGTTTTTCTTAATTATGATGATTTGAATTTTAAATGTAATTATCAGCTAACAATTTATACCTAATCTAAATTGGGAGTTGTTAGCGGTATTTGCCAAATCGTAAATTTCTGGTCAACTACAGATTGTCATCACAATCTTGAGAGTTAGAGAAGAATCCTATTCTATAATACGAGCAATGTCTGAAGGGATGATTGTTCCACGATCTCGAAATCTAGTGGGTAGATTTTGCTTAAAGTTTGCACTTAATAGTATTTTGGACCAAAAACAAGAATAGAAACAGCCTTGATCCCCGGAAAAATTGTATTTGGTCTAAAATTTAGTTTTAAAATAATAATTTTTAACATATGGGTGGCTATTTTGGTTACGAAATAACAAAGAAATGTAAACCAAGAAAGAAACATTAATGTTAAGCAGACTTTTTGAAGCAGATGTTAACTGTGAAGAGGTGTAGTTGGTTGTTAAATTTAATTCCTTAAAGGAAATTTAATTCCTTTTTTACCATGACACTATGACAAAAGGGAATTAAAACAACGAGCAAGGCTCGGTTAACCTGGTACTGAAGATATATACTTGAATGTCTGTGAGACCATTACTTTTACAATAGGGTTTTGTGAAATTATATTCACGGTTTTGCGCTCTTTTAAATAAACGTTCGTCCTGTCAAAAATGTTACATAGAGTAATTTATTTAGGATATTAATTTTGGTTTTTCATCAATTATTTAGGATATTAGTTTTGTTTATATCCATTATATTCATAGGTTTATTTATTTCATACTTTATGAGCTAGGAGTATGAAGTAAAGCGTTGTGTCACATCCCTCAACGATTCGTTTACTACTGTGTAGTTGCTTTTATAATTCGAAATAA